>JAKKPZ010001016.1:0-10497 GCA_022814885.1 Ditylenchus destructor | reverse complement strand
AAACATTTATTATTACTTACCTTCAACTTCATGTTTTATCACAAAATTCACCCCTAACCATTAAAACTCGGAACCCAATAAATTATTGGCTATAATATGAAAAATGCACATTTATTAAAAGTCATTGTTTAAACTGTTACTTTACTACTGTTAATGACTAATACTAGCTGCGTGGGCTTCACTTTATAACATTAAATTTTTATAAAAAATAGAAAGAATAAGCTAAAGTGGCTTTCCTTGCATGAAGCGGATTTGTTTAAACTGTCATATAGGAAATAATCTGTATGACGTTCAAATATTTTGTGTAAATTCATAGTCTGTTCTATAAAAACAACAAAATATTTATTGGTGTTTATTATTCTTTTACATATTAGAATTAATTGTCAAGGACCCGTCACACACTTGCCTAGTCCTGCATCCGGTGCTTCTATATTATTCTAGAAGATTGGTTGGTTAGAAAGTTGGTAGATTCGGACGATGACTAGGACTCAGCATGATCAATTTACTATGTAGACACAAAAATTGGGACATATTTATTTGGGACATTGGGATTAATTTATTTGGGACATAACATATGCTTTTCGCTACTCCATTAGTTCAACTGACAGAGATTCCACTCTGTCTCAGAGATTACACTCTGTTTAACTGGATTCCATGTTTATGTTAGGTAAAATTTAAGCTAGTAAACAGGTGACACGTGTGACTGAATATTGGAAGAATATTTAAAAATGTCATTTCCATGAAAGCGTTAATTAAATTTTTGTAAAAGGAATCTGTATTTTATTTATTAATAGCAGCTAATATTATATACAGCTTTTATTATATACCGTAAACTCTGTAATTTAACCCCCCTCTTGTTTTACCCCCCTCTAATTCTGCCCCCCCCCTAGAGGTCGATCGAGTAATTATGCCCCCCCTCTAATTTTGCCCCCCAAAATTCAAATTTTTCCAAAATGCCAAAAATTCAAAATTTTGGCGCCAATTCAAAATATTTGCCAAAAATTTAAATTTTTTTACCTTTTTTTACCATTTTTTACAAAATTTCCCAGATTTGCAAAAATTTACCAAAAAAATTTGAGTAAAAATCCCAAAAATTTTTCGCGCCGCGCCTCCGGCGCGGCGCGAAACCTCGTTCGCGTAATTTTTTCGTGTGTTGTTGCGTAACTATTTCTGCTTTCCCGCGCTATTAGTAAGACACTATAACCGAAAAGGAGTACCTTTTCGTGACATGCAATGTATAATATACTTTGTCGGTCTGTAATTATCGTTACAATTTTAATAAAAATATTGCCTCTGTCGATGCAGTGCGCTCAATATTTATTTTTGCAAATATAGCATCACCTAAATTTTTAGCATCAGTTATTACTATTAATATTATTACTTTACCACTAGCATATGGGACTAGAGGATAAAACGATTCGGACACGATTATTATTAAAACTATTTTTTAATTTATTTATCTCTTTACCTAGTATTTCAGTACTGAATCTCCCCGTTTCATCAGTGCATTCTTAGGGGTGCTTATTTTATTTTTCACGGGTGCATTCTTAGGGGTGCTTATTTTCGAAATGTACCTATTTTAGGGTAACTTTTAGCGGGGAATCCGAATTTTACGTCAAAATTTAGCTAAAATGTAGACAAATTTAGACAAAATATAGACAAATGTACCTGAATTTTCGGTTTCCACTGCTTATTTTTCGTGTCTGTAACGGTTTCGTGAGGGAGTTCATTCTATCCAGTGCTTATTTTTCGTGTCTGTAACGGTTTCGTGAGGGAGTTCATTCTATCCAGTGCTTATTTTTCGTGTCTGTAACGGTTTCGTGAGGGAGTTCATTCTATCCAGTGCTTATTTTTCGTGTCTGTAACGGTTTCGTGAGGGAGTTCATTCTATCCAGTGCTTATTTTTCGTGTCTGTAACGGTTTCATTTGGGAAAGTGCATTCTATATAGTGCTTATTTTTGTCTGTAAGTAGAAAACGCTGGACTGTCAATTGACCTGACCCAGAAGGCTGGACTTGCTGGCAGCAGTAATGGTTAACACTCAGCCTATCTGGGCCGGCCCCAAGAACGTAAGAGGTTGGAGCGGCCGAAGGCCGCGACGGTCGACCGCACCCTCACTCAAAATTAGACTAAAGCATGGTATTCAGACTCCAGAACTGCACCCGTTGAGCGGCCGAAGGCCGCGAAGTCGGCGCCAGCCGACCTAGGTTTTTTTTCCAGCGCCGAAGGCGCTGGAAAAAAGCCTAGTTTACAAAAATAATTGTGTCCCACTTTTTTGGAGACAGATGCCTCGTGACGCAGACACTGCGGTTTAGGTAAGAGTAAAAATAAACAACACAGAGAATCGTCTTACAAACTGGGTTATCATGATAGCCTCCCTTCGTTGAAAAGGTTATCATTGGAGGAGTTATCAAAGGTTATCATTGCACATCCCTATCTAATTTACATATCCACAATTAAATTATTTTACTTAAAATTCAACTTTTACTAAAAGTTGGTCGCTAAACATTAATTATCATTCAGCTTTAATATTATCGCTTAGCTACAAATTTCTTCCAGCCCTCATATTTTCCTACTATCTAAAAGGTCATGAACACGACCTATATGCCTGAGATAAACTATTCCAGTATATCATTAACAACCTATATAAAACGTAAACGAATATTTACATGTTTATTATAATTACATTTGTTTGACATTTGTTTGAACATCGATCGTTTCAAGAACTAATCGTTTGTTCATCAATTGCCATCGTGCCACTTTAAAATTGTGAGAATTTTTAATATAGGCTATCATTTATTTAATTTACAAAAATGTTCCGCTTAAGCCATTGACTGTAATCGGTTGTTTGAACTTCTGCCCGTAGACCAATATTTGTCGGTCAATAAATCTACTCGACTAATAATTCATCCAACTATTTTTTGCCCGTAATACATTACATTGCACATTCCTTCCATCATTTGGAAATGATCCCTGTCTTCCTAATATCGGTAAGATCCACACATATTACAGCGTAGTATCATGTTAAGCGCTGATAAAAAGTCATGATAAAGTAGTAACAATTTACCGTAAAGTGTCAGTAAAAATTTGCTAATTTCTCTAATTCCCGTAATACATACATATCTTCTTAATATGGCTATGATATATAGTATAAAATACAAAATTACATACTCATTATTTAATAAAAATGTTTTCAATAGTAACGACATTCATACATCATAAGGATGGCAACAAATTTCATATATAATAAACTGTCAGTTAAAGCTTGCTAAACCTACGTCTCCAATTTAAAATATACAAGTCTTCACTTTCGGATGGACCGTTATAAATATTCAATCGGCGAGGTGCGAATTCCTTTTCGTGGAACAAAGCAAATAATTTTTCGTCATAAATTTACTGTCAGTTAATATGTCAGTAATTTATTAATTCGCTACTGGTGTGCAATACAAAATACCAATGTTTGCGATGTTTTACTACTAGTTTTAATTGAACACATGGATGCTAAAGAATTTATCTACGCAAATATTATTGTATGCTAACTCGGTCAAAATTTTTAATATGCTACCGTTGCATAAGAGTAAAGATTACAATCGGATATTACACCAGGCCAATTATATATAAAAGATTTGGAGCATGATATATTATTGTCAGTGAAAATAATTTTTAAGTTAATGTTTACAGTTATAATTTGTGCTTTATGCTTTTCTAAAACATGTGTTATAAGAAAGACAGTTCTTTACCGATTATTGGTTTATGTCGGAACTAATGATTAGCAGCTTTTATTATAAATCTCTAGTCTTGAGAAAATAAACAAGCATTTATTCAGGAGCTGCATGTACTAGAATGTACTACATTTCGACATACAACTACATTTATGAACAAGCCATGTGCTATAGGCATATATTTATACTTAGCTCCGGTAGATTTACTTGGTTCTAAAATGATGAGCCATTGAACCCAATTTATAGTTGAAATTACTATTTTAAAATTCAACAAAGTGGAGGTTCGTTCAAACATGATTATGCGATATATTTATATTACAAAAATGTAGCGTTTCACTTATGGCTACTCTTGACAACCTCAACTAATATTTTTTATTCATCGTGTTAAATTTTATCCGATTTATTTGATAAATGACGTAATATGGCTTTCCAAGTTTAAGTTTGAATACCGCAATACAAATGAGACAGACTTGCTAAAGGAATGCACTACTTTAAATAGGAAAACTTTGCGCAACCTAAGTGGAATCGACAAAAGGACTTCACTTCCTTAATGTACACAAGTTTTCCAGATCGTATATTGGCTGAGTTTATTATTTCCACATTGTAGTATTAGTGCCGTTTTATTAGTACCTACGTATTTATTGATCACCAAAGTGTTCATGAGACTTAATCTGGTCTATTAAATATTATTTATTAAAGAAATTATGCGAATTAACCTTAAAACTATCTTATTCTGCTTTGGTCAGTAAATTGTTATCTTCTTCTTAAACATAAAATTCATTTTATCAAAGAAATGTACTAAAGCTAAGTTTTGCTTTAACGTCATGTTGGACCATATTTTTTAGATTACTTTATTCTTATTACTTCGACGGAAATGCCGCAAACTGGCCCAGGTTTCTCGAGTACTTCGAAACTTCAATCGACAAGAGCCCTCATGATGACATCGAAAAGCTGACCTACTTTGTCGAACATGACGCAAAGAGGGTGATCAGCGGTTTTCGCTTCACTGGTCCAAACTACCCAATCGTCCTACAAGTCTATATCGACTTTATATAGACTATATAGACTTTATCGAACAGTAACACTTATCGAGTCCCTCTAAGGCGCATTGTATAAGTCCGCATTCTTTTTGCGCTTGTGCTTCTTCTCTTTTCTTATCCGAATCACTAAAGCAAAACCAATTTAGACAATTGATCGATTTTTACTATCCCAGCTTATTTGATTACCGGGATTACTTTCCAGCTGCCTGCGAATAAAAACCAGTCGGCAAACAAAATAAGAAGTTTAGGTTTAAGTCACATGTTCGTCACAATTCGCAGAAGTCACAGTATTCGCAAAGTAGTACTATGTACATCGATGGATCCACCCCATAGCAGCGGCATATGTCTTAAGCTATGTTTGGCGTAAGCCCGGGCGAGGGAGCGATCCCAACCCACCTCTTAGCTTCGGCTATGTATTGGCATAAGCCCGGGCGAGGGAGCAATCCCGAACCCAACCAATTTTTTACAACATTCTCTAAAACCCTAAAAACCCAAAACTTTCTTACTTTAATCTCCAAAAAATGGGGTTCTTTAGAAACTTAATCAAAATTCTAAACTATTTCGGTCAAAATCTTATAAAAAACTTTTACAAAATCCTGTCCCATCTGCAGCAACAGGTGGGAATGTTAATAGTTTTACTCATAATACTCTCCCTGCAGCAACAGGGCGGGATAAATACTCCCAGGGATGTAAAAGGTTCGTCTAGACTAAAACCAGTCTCTTAAATTTCAACCCAAAATACAACAAATAAAAATGGTTCATATTTTATACACAAAAATTATCCTTTCCCTTCTGCAGCAACAGCTGGGAATGTTAATATTTTTACTCATAATACTCTCCCTGCAGCAACAGGGCGGGATAAATACTCCACGGATACAAAAATAACTCTACAAAAACCAGTCTCTTAACTTTCAGCCAGTTCTTTTCGGTTATCACTGGCCTACACTCTTTGGGTTAAAACAAAACAATTTGAATTGGCGCAAAAAGTCCAATTTAAAAAATTACCTCATTTTACTTAAAACTCATTCTCTCTTCTCTCTGTCTCATTTCTCCTCTTTAACTTTTGTACATCACAATAAGCTAAAGGGTCGTCTATCTGACGAGCCCTCTCCTTTAGTTAAATCATTCTTCCCACATCGTAATAGACTTAGGGCGAAACGATGTTGGTCCCGTGTTATAAAAATTTTTTTTACATAATAATTACTTCTCTTCATTGTTAGCTTTCTTTATTTATCCTAAGCGTGTGGACAAACCATGTTTATTTATATTAACCCCAACTAACACTATCCAATACTTTTTATTGTTAATATTTTTCTAATAGTAACGGTTATTTATTAACTAACATGAGCAAATGTGACATATGTCTAAAAGTGTTTTGCCAGTAATAAACATAACTGATAATGTTATTCGCGTACATTATACATTACTTATCAGTATTTAATATTATTGTTGTTACAGTTTAATATAATAACTAATATTTTACAACTAATACATTATATTTACAACAATACATGTTATTAATGTACAACTAATACATGTTATTAATGTTTAACATATTTAATATTAAACATTACTAATAATGTTATTCGCGTACATTATACATTACTTTACAACCTTAAGTAAAATATCAGTTATTTTAATCTATATTGGTTGATTATTTATTCATCGAGGATTATAACGCACTTGTGCGAAAAAATTATTCTTGCAGCTTCATGACATTGTAACTACGTTATAATTATGTTGTAATCGGTTTTATTAGAATACAATATTATTGAAATCTTGATTGGTGGAGAAAAATAATACGACTTGCAAAAGTAAACGGTTATTTGTTTTAAATATAAAACATTCCGAATGAGTCGTTACATGAGTATTTTGACTTATTTCATTTTCACAGCAACGTTATTGCAGGATAAGTTAGAGGTATTTTTAATGTCAAAGGAGAATTTCACATCATGGAATAGTACGATAATTACTTAATTAATTATTAACAAATTCGATTACTAACTTGCAACGTTATGGGAGTGTTGTTAAAATTCTAGTTATGAGTTATAATGTAAGCCTTTCTCTATTATCATCACAGACTACCTTAATTATTAGGTCTAAGCCCAGACTATTGTTAATTATACGTTAAACGATTTATAACTGCTTACAAACTTCAATCACGGATCGATTTTGTTGCATTCTCACTGACAAATTGCAATACAGTAAATTAACAGTAGATTAACATTATTATTAAATATAAAAATACATAGTTTTATTATTCTAATTTATTATAGGATATTTACTACGAAGGATTATACAAGCTGAGTGATATTTCAATCAATACTGATTCTATATGCTGAATTTCGCTATACATTTTTTGCGATACATACAAAATCGTATTTGCACTTTTTTTCAAACACAAGAACTCATAGTTTTAATACCAACTCAGGGTTTTTTAGGCTATTTTGATGTTTATTTATATAAGTAACATATTCTTACAGTAAATCATACCATGATCTAAAGTGTTATTTGCTATTAATTACGTTATCTTTATACCTTATCGTTATAATAATTACTTGTTATGTTATCCTTATGCTTATTTAAATGCCACTATTTAATGACGACGAACTTATTAATGGACCTGAGCTTTGTTAAAGAAATTAAAAATATCAAGAATTATCAATGCCGATGAAGGTTTTGTTATATGCTATATGTCTGCTCTGATATATTCTATGTTGTCTTCTCTGTATGCAGAACACTACCTATGACCTGTGGATACAGATGCATGAAATGTGTCTATTCATATTTTATTTTACAATTATTTATTTATTATTACAAAAAATTAGTATGTACATGTGGTTACAGAACGTATGGCCAGACCATATTTATTTTATTTATCCAAATAACATGAACGAATGTGAAATACGTTTAAAAATGTTTTGCGAATAATAAACACTAATGTTTAACAAAAAGTTTAACCATAAATGAAATTAATGAATCTTGATATATAAAAATGTTGAGTTTCATTTATGTCTACCCTTGACATTGTTTACTTTATATCTGCAAACATAAATATATAAAGATACCACGTACGATTATTCTGAATACTTATCAACAAAATTTAGAATTGTTTAACATGCATTTATGAAGGAATGTATGATTAAAACTAATTAATTTGGTTGCTTTTGGACATACCATAAACGCACAGAAATGTCTATTTATTTTTATCCCAACTAGTATAAAATTCCATAGGACTGCCCCCGCGGCTTCGCCGCTTGGCGGCGCCCTTGGTCATCCAGGATTTTCCGGATTTCCGGTAGCCATAAATCCCGGTACTCGCAAGAGTTGACGGCGAGACCGGTACCAATCGACTCAGCTCACCGAGACGAAGCGATTCATGTATCATACGCCCGGAACCGAGCGGCGACTGGAAAGTTAGCCCATGGCCAAATCCAGGATTTTCCGGATTTCCGGAAGCCATAAATCCCTGTATTCGCAAAAGTTGTCGGCGAGACCAGTACCAATCGACTCCTCTCACCGAGAGGAAGCGATTGACGTATCACACGCCCGGATCCCAGCGGCGACTGGAAAGTTTCCTTTGTAGAAACCCCCAAAATACTGAAAAAATGGCGTTTTCTCAACTTTCGTGGCGGGACCACCCCAATTCTGACATTGACAACCCCCCCCTAAAATCATGGGTTTTTGGGGGGTTCTCGCGAGTTTGG
The DNA here is from genome assembly GCA_022814885.1 of Ditylenchus destructor. NCBI lineage: Eukaryota > Metazoa > Nematoda > Chromadorea > Rhabditida > Anguinidae > Ditylenchus > Ditylenchus destructor. The sequence goes on along the minus strand of JAKKPZ010001016.1, from coordinate 2,029 downwards.
GGTCCGGGACCCCCAAAAAGTGGAAGATTCTATTGGGGGGGGGGGACATTCACCTATCAACTTAGAGGGACCCGATATGTATACGACACATATCTAATAATTCATTTACGAAATTTATTTACAAAGCATGTAATGTATTGGAACTAATTTTATACATTTTTTGATCGTTCTATAGGCGTTATTAGTCGCACGCAAAATTATATTGCATACAATTATTAATTATTCACAACAATTTTATTGTGAAAATGTTTCAGAACTTCGCGTCGTGAGCATGGTTTGTAAATTGCTTAGCTTACACTATCCTACATACTAAACGATTTTAAATCTAAATATGCATTACAAATGATTATACGATATTCGTTTTACAAGACATTTACTGGCTTCTACGATTATATCTGTCATTAAGTGCGTATTATCCATATTAGGTAATTACTCTATTAGCTTTGTTGCATTCTAAGCTCAAATTACCTTGATCAGTTGGCTAAAAATATTCCTTTAACTAATTCCTTTCATATCGCAAGACTGATTTAAAACATGGTTTTACTTTGTAAATGGCTTACCTATCACTAAGCTCATCTAAAACGTAACCAAGTCAAGTTGTTATTATTATTATGATTTTCTACGGCAAAAAAATATTGCAAAAAAATGGTTCTCAAAGCATGTAAGAATTTTACGTTTTTCCTATTTTTTAGACATGCAGTCTTCTCCGCTAATCCGCGCAATCCATTCTGGCTCTTTTATAATGTTTAGAAATAACTGTAATCCTGTGATATTCATCGTCAACTAGACATATTGAGCTGCATGAAAATAATAATCTCGAAAGCCTTATTTTTTTAAATTTGAACATTATTACCATAATTATAAACATATCCTAAATATAGCCGGCCTGTTAAATCATATAATTTATTAGTTACATATAAAAATGTATAAAGCAAGTTTATCGCAATTTACGAATGCCACTATTGATAATAGTGCAACCGGGATTGTGTTAATTAAAACATTCGGTTAAATTTTTAATACTCTAGCCTATCGTATTTTCTATTGCTGTTTGGCGAGTATTATTAAGCTGAAATGGTAAGTACCCTTTCCAACCAAGTTAAATCAGAAATTTCAACTACCGGCTATTTATTTATCCATTATTACACGCATTTGTGCGAAAATATTATTCTTGTAACTGCATGATTTTGAATACGCTATAGTTACACAACTATGAACCCTAGCTTTTATTTCTATGTTTACTGTTACAGTGCGTCTATCTGGGCAATTAACTATACAAAACGTTCGATCATCGTTATAGTTTTAACATTGACACTGACACACAACTCGTTAAAATTGTTCTTTATTTTAATATTTAAAACAACTCTTATTATACTTACTAAAAGCTTTTCTGTTCCACTAAGGAACTGACATGGGAAAAGAAAATGGAAAACTGACTAATTTTATTTTAACATCCTTGCTCTGATATCACGCAGCATTACTGGAAGGATGGGACTCATGAATATATATGCCATTTATTGTTATCAGTAAAGACCGGATTTTTAGGTTGTTACACTGCCTGGTATGCTTAACCACTGTCTCTCTTCAAAGATAGCCAGGGCCCGACCGTCATATGTGTAAATCCGGTAGGTCAGCTTTTGGAACAAGCACCCCTAAGAATGCCTCAAAAATAAGTTCACAAAAAAAACAAAAGGGTCCCCCCTTTTGTTTTTGAAAAGTACCGGGGGCTCAAAAATTCTCACCGTCGGGCACTGAAGATAGCACAAAAAGGCACTCTCTTTTAACCTATTTTTGATCACTAAATAGGTTGAAAAGAGTCTTTGTTCTAGAAAGCCTTTTTCCCTTTGTGGGCAGTAAGCAGACACGTCGAACGCAATCGAATAAATTGCCCATAAATATATTAAAAATTTGTAAAATAATGTACAACCCATTCTAAAGTCTCATGTTTTACGTGATTGCTGTAATATTGCCGAGTGAAGTTTTTTATTCTATGTTCATTGATTCGTATCATCTACCATTATCGAGTTTTAAT
>JAKKPZ010001015.1:0-10675 GCA_022814885.1 Ditylenchus destructor | reverse complement strand
TACTTTAAAAGGATTTGGCGAAAATAGTTGGCGAAAAATCCTTTTTATAGGGATTTGGCGAAAAATCCTTTTTATAAGGATTTGGCGAAAAATCCTTTTGGCGAAAAATCCTTTTTATAAGGATTTGGCGAAAAATCCTTTTTATAGGGCTTTGGCGAAAAATCCTTTTGGCGAAAAATCCCTTTGGCGAAAAATCCTTTTGGCGAAAAATCCTGTTCCCAACTTACACATATCGACGATTCTGTAATTCGACATTGTTAATTTGTTCTTTCAAATCGGTCATTGTGGTGCGCATTCCTTAGCTTTCCCTCTTTACCTGTAAAAAGCAAAAATGCATCAAGAGAGATGTTTAGTGACTTATAATAAACCTTTGCGAGGAAGTACGATTGAAAGAGTTGCACAAATGAAAAATAGTCGTACAAGGAAAATTTAAAAAATATACATTCCCTTTAGTAATAATTGAGAAAAAATACTTATTTGATTTTTTCCTATCCTTTTTCAAGCGAATGTTGTCGTGAAATTACTTTGAAAATATTGCCAAGTCGATGTTTGTAAGAAAGTGATTGGTATGTAAGAGTGAATAAAGTCATAAGATCAGTGTAAATGAAGAAAATGGGGAAATAAGCCGGTTACATTTGTTGAACGATGAATAAAGGAACAAAACAGAGAAATGGCGCCTAGCCGCAATGCTTAAATATCCAGCCGTCATTGGATAACAAATTATATGATAGAAAACACATCATCGCTTCTCAAAAACTTATATTATAAAGTATGTTTGCATATTAACGTGTATGATACATGATATTCGAATATAGTGTTTTTGTGCTTTTCGGTCCAAATTGGATCGCATTATGATTTAAAATTTGGATTATTCTTTGTCAAACGTAACATAACTGCTCTATGGGGCATTTAACAATGACTGTATTTTTTGTTTACCATTGTATTTCTATGAAAACCATTTCAACTCCGACTAAGAGACAGTCGGGGCTAACAAGTCCCTATAATATCATAATAGCATCGGGGTAAAATAACCCCGACTAGGCAGCGCCGGTCGCACCTTTTATCGGTTTTTCGTGTAAAAATGTGGTGTTCTCTGTAAAAAATTTATTTCTCTCCTAGCGCAGTGGAGAGTTGAGGGCGTAGAGAATACGGGGAGCCCGGAGGAGCGCAGTGAGAAGAAGACTCCGGAACATGGTCCGCGTCCTCCAAATATGAGATACCGTATTTTCTCTAATATAAGCCCCCTATAATGTGTGTAAAAATGAGAGGTTAGAGAAAAATTTTGCCCAAATTTGGGGGATTGAAATAATATAAGCCCCGGGGCTTATATTAGAGAAAATACGGTACGTTATACAGGGTGATCATTTTATTTCCCCGGATTTATTTTGAAAATTTGAATTTCAAATTCGCGCCAAATATATATGAGTAATAGCTCAAATTGAAGCTAAGACTTTGCCATTTAGTATAAAAAAGATCTCGACATAAGGTTTGCTGAAACTCAAGAACGGGAATTTTAAAGTTCAGTAAAAAATCGCAAAAAACGGACCGAAATGAAGCAATTATGCCGTTCATTTTCATTGGAATTCTTTGAAATTTTTTCGCTGATTCTCACAAAAGCAGTTATTGCGCTTACTCTCCGAGCTCTTGCGCGCATTTTGACACCAAACACTCCATATGCCATCATGCATATGAGGTCGTGTCTCCGGAAATCCTCAAAATTTTAGGACAGGTGTTCAATTCTTGAACAGGTGTTCAATTCTGAACATTATGGCGACAAGCCAAAGTTATTTGGCCTGTTTTTGTGAATTTCCTAGCCATCCGGAGCCGAATTTTGATTAATTTTAGCCAAAATCGGCAAATTTATGTCTCCGGATGGCTATAAAATTCCCAAAACATGACGAAATGACCTCGCGTTTTCGCCATCATGTTTAGAATTTTGTCCTCTTTAATTATCGTGTACGCTTACTCAAGAATTAAACACCTGTCCGAAAATTTTGAGGATTTCCGGAGACACTACCGGTCAATTTCGGCCGAAATCAGCATTTTCAACGTCTCCTTCCGTATCACTTAAACGACCTCATATGCATGATGGCATATGGAGTGTTTGGTGTCAAAATACGCGCAAGAGCTCGGAGAGTAACAGCAATAACTGCTTTTGTGAGAATCAGCGAAAAAATTTCAAAGAATTTCAGTGAAAATGAACGGCATAATTGCATCATTTCGGTCCGTTTTTTGCGATTTTTCACTGAACTTTAAAATGGCCGTTCTTGAGTTTCAGCAAACCTTATGTCGAGATCTTTTTTTATAATAAATGGCAAAGTCTTAGCTTCAATTTGAGCTATTACTCATATATATTTGGCGCGAGTTTCAAATTCAAATTTTCAAAAGAAATCCGGGGAAATTAAATGATCACCCTGTATTATAGAGAAAAAATTATAACCGTTGGTAATTTTTACTGAAAATCAGATGTTACTATAATTTATACTCTCTCTTGGTGTATTGCAGATCATGCGATAACATGAAAAAGTATGATATTTACTATCAATATATATCAGGCGTTATTTGCTTTAACTCCAAAATAATATGTTGATTTTTTTGCATTTTCAACTCCGAAAAATAGACAGCTTAGAGTAGATTCTAGAAAGAAACTCTCAGTTAACTTTACAGTTTCATGCGATATTTTGCTTACAATCACCTTTCTAACACTGTAATATAGAGCTTACTATAATAAAGCTTGATTTGCTAATAAAGAATCAGGAAACTTTTGTTATAAATGATCTAATTTTTGCTCATTTTGGACTAAAAATATTGCATTATTAATTTCAGAAAAAGCTTTATTACATTATTAGAAAATCTTAGAAAAATTTTAAGCCCACAATTGCGTATTGTATAACGCTTTGTGGCAAATAAAATGTAACACATTGGTTCTCTTTTGAATTTACTTTGTGGACATTCCACATTTTTCTATAAAAGTGCTTAATACGGCAACTGATTCTGAGACGTTTTCATTGGTTACTTGGCTTGTCTATTGATAATAGCCTTGACACATTTCGTGGCTATTTTATGAATTACTGAAGGTGTATTTTACATTTAACAAGGTCATTTACAATGGATTTTCATTTGATATTAAAAACATCACGATTCAAGGATAAAAATGTCTTGAGCTAAAAGTTAATAGCCGATAAAACTTTATTTCAGCAAGCAAATGTTGTTTATGAATATAGTAGGCAGTTATTATCATAAACATTACAAAGCTATACTTCATGAACGATAATTTAAATTAAATGTAAACAATCTTATGTGCCACCTTGATTGAATTGCTCTCCGTATTGGGCCATCCACATTTGCTGCTGATATGTTTCATAGTATTGCGCATAATTCTCTGTCGATAATTGTGGATATTGAGGTCCGCTATATGGGGCAGGCATGCCGTTAGGGTCATAGCCAGGAGTTTGCACATTGACATCTGAATTAGTTGTGTATATGTATTGAACTAATACGGAAATCATTATTATTTATCAATAATAATTCGAGATAAAGTCTTGGAATAATTTAAACTTTATAAACGAATGTATCATTAAGGGTCGGAAAATTAATTTGAGCATTAAAAAGACGTGTTTTGTGGATTTGGCAATTTATATGCTGGTGCACTGATATAGGCAGATATAACTAACCATACTCATAAGGATAGTTTGAAAGTTCGTTAATGGATCACATACCAACAGAGGCATTACCAAAATCAGCATAAGCGTGAGAGGTAGCAGGCATATTGCTTGTCATTGCCGAATTTGCAACTACTTGAGGAGTAGGCCAAGCAGGTACAGCAAACATTTGTGCATTGATAGGTGCGCTTGTTGTGCATTGAGCTATAAAGTATAAAGGTGTTTTAAAATTTGCGATAGGAGCGTAGTAAGCACATCAAGAACAGTGACAGATTAAAAATAGGGCAACAAAATTTCTGAAACTTCCGTTAAAAATTTCTGAAATTTTCGTTCACACAATTTTCGACTTTTATTTCTAAACCTTACTACAACAAATTTTTTAGAAGTGTTGTACATTTACCCACTCCTTCTAGATACATTTATGATTTTTCGAGGTTTACTTTCATAATCAAGATTTCCGTCGGCTAAACAAAAAATCTTTGGAGTATTTTGCATTATAGTTTTCGACCAGGTTAAAAATGCCCAACTCTCATTTTTGTCTCTTGACCATTTTTAAATTACCAGCCATTCTTTATTAAATGAGTCCTCCTTTTTTCGAATTTGATATTGTGAAGAAGTAACATTTCTTAACCCATTTTAACAAAAAGAAGTACCAGCAGAGCTATCATCAAAACCCGCATATCCATGAGAGATAATCGGCACGTTACTTGTTCGTGCTGAACTTGTATCTTGAGCAGTAATCCAACTCGGTCCAGCTGAAGGTTCGGGATTCTTCCCTTTTAGCGGAAGTTTGGTGCGATAAGGCCACTATAAATTATGAAAGGAGATATAATTCAGATGATGACGGATTAACTCACAAATGAAAGACTGGTTTCGTCTGTGAACCCCTCTGCCCACGAACTATTGTCTTGATCTGTCACTTTTGTACCTTGCGATTTGGGAGGAACTTTGTGCAAAGAGGCAGTATTATTAAGTTCTAAATAAAAATAGTTTAAACAAAAAATTAAAGATGTAATACCAAAGTTCATAGAATGATTGAGAACTTTATGAGGTCCATTCTGTGTCTTATTTAAAGTGCTACCAAATCCAGTATAACCTAAAATTTATTCCACATTGCACCAACCTTGCACTTATAAGGAATAAAACCTTGAATTTGCTGTGGAATTTGTTTAGGAATAGTTGGACTGTCCTGATTTTCTGGGAATTTATGAGAAGGTTCTGGCCATCTACCATTGCACTGAGATACTTTGTTCCCCATACTCAAAGAATACAGACTGGGAATGTGAAACTTTTTAGCCACATTCAGCCTACAAATAAAATATAGGTACGTGAAGGTAATTGTTGAAAAACACAGTAATCCATACATTTTTGACTTTTCCACATGCAGAGCTCCAGGAGCGCCAGGTTTAGATGACTTTTTCTTCTTCCGCTTGTTTGATATAAATTATGTAAATATATATGACTAATGTAAAATAGGTTCAATAACGTACATTTTCAATAATGAAAAATTTTCACTCAAAAGACAAAATATCCCTTTTGAGCAAAACTAATATTTCGCGTCCATTTACTAATTAATTTTTATCGCAAATTTATTTAAAATAATATATCTTTTAAAATAAATACCTTTGTCTTGGCTTCTTTTCCATAACTTCTGGGCTGTTCTCTTCTTCCCTCCACCACGGATGATTTTTAAGTATATATTGACTGTAAGCTGGTCCGCTCTCTGTTCTACCTGAACTTGCAAGCAAACATTACTATCGTTACTACTAATTATTGTAATGTTACCTCCAGTCACCGGATTCCATTGGCCTTCGGTGTATGGCAGAATAAATTTTTTTCTAAATAATATGAACTCAAACACAAAAATTTATTCAAATTTACCGATTCTTTTTCAACCCTCCACGCCGAGTTCTGGGACGTTGTTGTGGTTTGGAGTCTGCATTTGTTTCATCTTGCTGGACAGTTTCAGTCTCTTTTGATCCACTTCCGGAGGGAATTTCGGAAACTTCATCAGTCATTCTAAAACACACGGCTATTAGTTATAATCAAGCCCGATCTGCATAGATTTACAGATTTTATATTTTACAAAAACTGAGATGAAATTCAGATTTTGGACGTTCACGTAAATGCGCATTATCAAGTTTTGGGCTTTGTGCAATATCTGTTTTTTGAGCTATTTGTTAAATTTTAGAGCAAGTTTAAAATGCTAGGATGGATCAAAGCATTCGAATTTTCAGTGTGCATTTCGCTATATTATATTACTAATATAATCTAAATTCGAATTATAAATTGGCCTTCCGTTACGTTAATATTCAATTATAATGTTGAAGATTATTGCCTAAACTAAGGTCTTTACTAAACTTGGAAGTATTCGTAATGAAATTCATAATCTGCAATCTAAAATAATTCTTAATTTTGAAATGTATTTATTTATTCTTCTCTATCATTTAAGAAAATTATTTAACCCACATAAAATATTATATTCATTGTTCTGGTATCCAATTACTTTATTATTATTATAATTCCTAGACATTTTTCATTAAAAGCGAAATATATAATTATAATTAAATGTTCTCAAATAACAATTGTGTGGTTCAATTCATAATGACGATTCATCGTCCCTTTTCTTATTTCTTGTGCTCTTCGGGAGTATCAGGTTGATGGTGGCTGTCGGCTGCTATAAATTCGGGAATTTTGGCCAATTCACGGTTGATTTTCATGATAGTTGGAAATCGGGAAAGATCCACACCGAAGCTGAAATTTAACTCTGTTAAGAGATAATCGCATGTGGACATTATCAGAATGGCGAAAATGGGAAAGTAATCAGTTCGGCTATTGCTTCCAGCAAATTGTTTCATGTCATTACAGCAAATTGTTTTCCATTTCGAAGAAATACTTGGTTAACCAGAAGATATCATGACATTAATTTAGACATTTCCCAATTCAACGTCAACATTTGCTTAGCTTCGAACTTTTCTACGGATGTAGAAAAGTAAAAAATCAGAAGTAAAAATCAGAATAATTGAAATCGAAAAATCATGGTCGGAGCTTTCGTCGGTTGGACATGGATGTCAAGCAGTTTTGGAAATTTTTAAACGTATCGTAAAACTTTAATAAAATAAAACATAAATTTGTCAGTCTATAGTAGAAACATACCGTAAATCCTCCAATAAGTCCCCCCTCAATTAAGTCCCCCCTCAAATAAGTCCCCCCTAAAATGGGTATTTTTCCAAATATCAAATTTTTGGCGCAATTTCAAATTTTTTGGCGCAAATTTGAATTTTTATTGCAAATTTTGCTATTTTTTACAAAATTTTGTCAAAAAATTGAAAAATTTGCTAAAAATTGGCGAAAAATCGATCAAAAATCGAAAAAATTCAAATTTTTGGCCAAAATTTTTCGGCGCCAATTCAAAATTGGTTTAAATTTTCAAAAATTTTCCCAAATTTTCCCAAAAAGTCCCAAAAATTTTCGCCGCGCCTTGGGCGCGGCCACGAAAATATAAGTCCCCCCCTCAAATAAGTCCCCCCCTAGACCCCCTACGAAACAATAAGTCCCCCCGGGGATTTATTGGAGGATTTACGGTATATGCCTCGTATTTACCGTTGAGCATTATTCACTTGTGGTGGAATGCAGACGTCGATCAGCGTGATGTTGTCTCCGAAAGAATACTTGCCAGCCGTTTTTGTTAAAGCCTTTTCCAGTTTTTCAAAATTAACAGTGATCCAATGGTTAGCCCATGCCGATCTCTGATCTTGCGCAGAGAAAAACTGGCGCACTCTGAGGCTTTGGATTGGCTGTGTGTTAGCAATAATCTAAAATTGTATTACTTGAAGATATAGATAAGTTGATAAAAGTATCAATAATTATACACAACAAATTTTCGGATGCATTTTCGATCAAAGGAATGAATTCATTGAAATAGTATTTGATTCAAATATAAAAGTCCAAAACTTTAGAAGGATTAATAAAGTGGGAATGTGAAATATGTCTATGATTTTACTGTGTTGAGCAAAAAGGAAAAGCCAACAAACCTGTAAAGCAAGAGCTCGAATTTTGGCTCTCTCTTCTGGGGTTCCAGGAAGTACAGTTCTTTTATCGGGGTATTTCTCTTCCAAATACTCGATTATAGCCAAGCTTTCATGAAGGACCACATCGTCAATGCAGAGGACTGGAACAAGTGCGAAATCGGGTTCAACGCCAATACTTTCGAGGTGCTATAGAAACTTATCATAGAAATATAAAATAGAAGTCTAAAGTCCAAAATTTTCTGAAGACTGATGTTAAAATTTGTTTTCGGTAATCGCTCAGTGTTTTGTGGATTGTCGATCTCAGATGTGTTTTCTATTTTAATGACTTACCTTACGGCTTTCTTCCGCATTCACTAACTTCGTTTCATAATCAATTTTCTTCAGATTTAATGCTGAAAATTTGAAGAATGGTTTCTTTACTTAAGCTGTTCAATCTTATATTTAGCTAATCTGTAATTCAGCCCCCTATAATAGAGCCGCTCCCTCAACAGAATGCCAAACCTATTTTCGGGGTCCGCTGACTAAAACTAAATGTGTACGTCTCGCCGAGTTACGTCGGAATAACTTCATTGAATCAATTCGCAGCTATTTCGATTTTACGACATAATGACAAATTATACCGATCCTGACACGCCATGCGCATGTGCTGTACCAAAAAGAATACAATATCGGTTTTGTTTCGGACGACATCGTTCTTTAGTATACCAACAACGCGTAGTAGTAATAATGTTCTGGAACAAATGAAGTAAATTTTTAAGTTGGCATATGGAATTTTACAATAGAAAATTGCTTATTCAATTTTGGCGCCGTTTTTATTTTTGCAGCGAGGGAACAGTAAACGAAGAAGAGACACAGTTGTATTAAGCGGGGGACGGTCATTTCCACATGAGGGTTTTCGATGTAACAGAAGTGGTTCTTTTTTGTAACAGATTTGGCATGTGGCGTTGTGTAAAACCCTTAAAAGGGCATACTTTAGGCTTAGGCTTAGTCTTAGGCTGAGGCTGAGACCCCCTTTTCAGGGGTAAATCCATAATTACTGTTTGAATTTGGCGGGAAATATTTGAAATCTGTTACAAAAAGAACCACTTCTGTTACATCGAAAAACCTCACGTGTCATTTCCCCTCGGACGTTTGCCCGCCTTTCCCCGCTTATAGAGCCCCTGAGGAGGGTCGGGAAATAAAAAGTTGTATTAAGCATTGTACTACGTTGGTCGTGCCATCATCATTATCTTTGACTTTACTAGATCTTATACTTTTTGATTTACCGAAACGTTTGATTTTTAAAAACATATTCTTTCTTTCTCTTCTGCAAAAGTAATATCAATTTTATGTCTTGGAAGGAAAATGTTCACTTTATTTGAAACGTTTTCAAATTGGCGGCCTCCGTCCACTCTTACAAACTTTCTTAAAATCATCCCATTTAAATTCACCTCTTTTCCATATACCGACCTTTAATTAAGCCCCGGGTCCGTAATTATATCAATATCCTTCACAGGGGAGGGTTCATTTGAAGAGAGAGGGGGCTGATTTACAGGAAATACGGTATTTGAAATTGACCAGAGTAAGGTAAGTAAAATTTAATATTTTCATTGGAAATTTTTACTAAAACAGCGTCACCAAATTCAGTCAAATCTCCTTTCAGCCATTGCTTAATACACAGAATGACTCATCATGTAAATCAATAGAGGCCGTTAGCTGCAGACTGGTTGCTAGCGCAGTTTTGGTTTACCAATTACCCTTGTATTTCCAATGGACACAATAGATTTTACAGACCAGTGGATCCTACTGAGGTTTACCCAATCACATACACACCGTTTGTGAATTTCTTCATGGAAACACGCTACCCGTTTTATTTTTCATAATACCCTTTCCTATCATGAAATTGGAGATGAGTCCAAAATTAAAATGAATTGACCAAAAAGAATCGCTATTTCTCAAGCTTCATTTACAATGAGCAGTTATTTACAACTTCGGCGAACTATTGTAACTTAGTAGTAGAACTTATTAGAACTATGAATATATGGTTCAAGAACGTGTTTAGTCTTATAATTCAGACATTTTCATGTTAAAGTTAACTTTATTTAGTTCTCGACAAACCACAACAATTTTGTATCAATGTACTTTCTCCCATATGCGCAAGCAAAACGATCCACATACAAATTTGAAACACGAAACTAATTTTATTCATGAATAAAATAACCTCCAAAGTCGCAAAAAAATTGGCTGACGCATATTCTTGAACAGCTCTCAACAGACAAAAAGAATGATTCAGTAATAACAGTGAATTTTTCATTTTATTCTATTATATCGCTCATTTAGAAAGGCTTAATTGGAGTTCTTCGAGCTTAACCACTTCTGTTTCAGGGAATGCCTTTAGCATATCTTTGACTTTCGATGGATTCACAACAATAGAGCGTATGACTTTGGTGTCATCAAATAGCTGTAATATTGGCTTAGACCCGACGTCCACAACATTAGACATTTCTGCGTACCAAATTTGAGAACATAATTTCCTGAAAATGTGAAAAATTCCATTTAATTAAATTGGTCACTCTGGAATACACAGTGATTATGGAACTAGTCCTAAAATTCCATTCTTGGAGTAAGATACTTTATTTTGATTGCTCAAATCCCGGAAAAGTTACAAAAATACTCATTCAGACAGGAGTTACTGTCATTGCTAATTCATTTTTAGATTGCGCTTTTTATCATTAACATTCAGTATGACCAAATTAATTCATTATAACCTTATGATTTGAGGCTGACATACCGGAAAGATTTGTTTTCACGAAATGAATGTTGGTGAAAATAATTCGTGGTTATAATTTGCTAATTAATAAGCGATAACTCACAGAATCATTGAAGAGTCAACATTCCTAAGTGTATTGAGCAACGCTGTCTGAGCAACTGATTTAATAGATCCTTGCGCTCCGATGAGTTCGCATACAAGGCTTCGCTTCGCCGCTTCAAATTGCGACTCCT
>JAKKPZ010001014.1:0-10694 GCA_022814885.1 Ditylenchus destructor | reverse complement strand
TTTTATAATTTAGCTCCAACTTTTGGGAAGTGATTTGAGAAATACTTGTTTATTTCTGTGACTTTTTTCTGGCAAGACCCAAAAGACGGATATTTATTACCAAGACCAAAAGACATATGTTTCATTAAGATCACATGGTATACGGCACATACCAACAGTGTTAATGACGGAGTGATAGCCAATGCGATCAAAGCTCTGTTGACTTCAGCATGCATTTGGCGAGTCTTTTGGTTGATTGAGGAACCGTGCATGTGGAGAAATTTTACAATTTGTATCTCACACCAAATGATGATGTAGTAGCCTCCGCTCAGGGAGATCATGTAAATGACGTGGTGCATCATGTTCTTGATTTGGGTCTATAATCAGAAACTGGTACTCAAACATTTTAATGAAATTGAGAAAAACATTTCGATGAAAGTAAAAAAATTTTAAATTTATCATTTTTCTTTTTCAATATTGCGTTTTTAAGGCATTTATTATAAAAATTCTTGAATTTTTGTCTCTTTTAAAATTGAACCTAAAATACAAATGATCGCAACAAAATATTGAGCCAAAATTTTACACTGGAAACAAAATTTCGACAAGCTTTACTACACACAAGTTTGGATAGAAATTGGTAAAATTTTACAAAAAAAGGAAATGTGTAGCAAAATGTTAGCAAAAATACAATTTATGGGACAAATCGCCTACGGTTTAAAATTATTGCACCACTGATCAGAAACCTAGAACAATTTTGTTATACTTATTAATGTTCCATAATTTAATTTTATTTGGAAATTTTACGAAAAAAAGGAAATGTGTAGCAGGATTTTGGCAAAAATACAATTTTTTGGCATCGGGGACAAATCGATTGCGGTCAAAAATTATTTTTAAAATTAGTGCACCACTGATCAGAAACCTAGAACAATTTTGTTATACTTATTAATGTTCCATAATTTACAATAAAAATTTAAGATTCCATTTACCGCGTGTGTCACCGCTGGGTACGGTGGGTGTTCATGGTCATAAGACCAACTGTAGCGATCGAGCATTTCCAATGCAACTTTTCTGTATTCATCCGTTTGTCCGAACATGTACATGAAAGTCGCGTTGGAAATTTGAAAACATGACCAGAGAATTGCGACTGCGAATACTTTCTTGAGATTTTTGAATCGTCCTTCAGTTCTATAATGAACAATGCAATTTAAAAAAGGATTCAAAAAAGTATGCGTTAGAGATATTACCCATTAGCGCAGCAAACCATACGATAGCGGTAAATGAACATGCAAACGACGCATCTGAAGTTATCACAAGTCAAATTTACCGTATACCCTGTAATTGCACCCCTCAAATTATTTCCCCTCTAATAATCTCCCCCTAGAGCTTGTTTGAAAAATGGTTTCCCCGGGGGTGAAATTACAGGGAATACGGTAGTCACAGTTAGGCGGATACCCACTTGTCCTCCGAGGGATACATTCGGGGGTATTGGTCCGGGTTTATGACATATAGACATACTGAGTCTCTGGACATACAGTCCAAAGTTTACGATTAAGTTAATAGGACAATACCCCCGAATGTATTCCTCGGTGGAAATATTGGGAAGAGTAATATTAGTAATGTTTGTAAAAAATATTTAACTTACACAATGTTGATGTGAACGCTGCTACAGTACACTAAAATAGTAAGTTAAAGCTTGCTCTATGTAAGATTTGTACTACTTGTGAGAGGTATTGCAAATTCTTAGTTACTCTTCTGAGATACTAGAAGTACTACTTTATTAATCTTGAATGATTTAAGCCACATGGTTAAAATAAAAGGTTTACGGTAGATAGTTTAGAGAAATCTCTTACGTGTGCAACAAAGGTGGTCAAACCACTCCCATCGTCCAGCTAAAAATCCGTTCACAACGAATACCATATAGCCGTGGTCCGCGAAGAGAGCCTGTAAATTTGCAGAATAGAAGAAAAATTACAAGAAACCCGCCGATTCTCGGCGGATTACCGCCTCGAATCGGCGGGTTTCTTGTAATTTTTTCCGCGGTTAGCGTGCATCCGCGGCCCGCTGGGAGTTAAAAGGGGTCACAGGGGGCCACAGGGGGTCGTCCCCCCTTGAAACCGGTACCAATCGTCTTGTCTCGCCGAGAGGAAGCGATTGACGTATCACACGCCCAAATCCGAGTGGGGCGTGAAAAGTTGGCTTTTTGGGCCCCTGGGGGGTAAAAGGGGGCACAGGGGGTCGTGCCCCCCTTGAAACCGGTAACAATCGTCTTGTCTCGCCGAGAGGAAGCGATTGACGTATCACACGCCCAAATCCGAGTTAGGCGTGAAAAGTTTCCTTTTGCGGCCCCCTGGGGGGTAAATTGGGTCACAGGGGGCCACAGGGGGTCGTGCCCCCCTTGAAACCGGTGCCAAACGTCTTCTCTTGTCGAGACGAAGCGATTGACGTATCACACGCCCAAATCCGAGTTAGGCGTGAAAAGTTGACAAAAGGAAACCCCCGACATATATACTGCGAAATAGGTTAGAGTGGAAAATGAAATTTTTTATCCCAAAACTTGCTAGATTAAAATACGTCAAATTTTATTTTCGCTTCGTACGATAAATTTTGATTTGACAAATTTTGGAAAAAATTGTAATTGAAAAAGTAAAAACACCAAAACTTGCTAAAGTACTCACTGGCTGTCCGGTGAATGTGATGACAGTCAAGCAAAGATCCACACAGCATGTAGTCAGCAAAATCTTTTTGTATGCTTGGACCTTGAACTTGGAATGGTTCAGTATCAAATAAAGGAGACATAAGTTGAAGCATAGAGACGAAACACCAACGGTGGTTTCCAAGTAGCGGTGAACTGTTTCAATGTCTAAATTTTAAAACATAACTTGTCTTTCAGGTATTAGCTAACGCAAAATTTGGCAGATTAGCAGAAATATGTAACTAGTCCTGGATCTTTTGGGTGTGATCCTGGAATATTAAGCCAATTTCAAGTGACCAAATATTTTTCTCCAAAATTTGTATTAAAAAATTAAATTTGTATTACCTAACATATCTTTCGATCTCAGGTATTGCTCTCAGGTGTTGTTCGGTGGGAATAGCGTAACAGTAAACGACAAGGATTAGAAATAAGTTACGCGTTTCCTGAAAAATGATTCCTGTTACAAACAAAATTTTGTGTTTTAGCTATACGCTTCTCCCGCGTTTATATACGCCGAGTAACCTCTGTATTGTTTTGCGCATCCAATCAGACGTTTCAACTGGATCCCAATTATCTCAAACATTTTTGAGCGCTGAATCATTCCCTTGGACAAAAATTGACAACATTTCTGCGAATGTCACGCTACATACAAAGAGCCGATAACATTTAATTATTGCATTCCAGGAAAAAGTGTGAGGAAAATATGTTTTGAACTTCTGGTCCAACCACGCGAATCATAATTGACACATAATGAAGTGTTGTTTTCAAGTGTCTTAATCTGGATGATGCTTAGGCCATCTGGGATTTAGTATCCGGGCATGTTAACCACCCAATTCCTACGCAGCCGACTCAGACTCGTTTCCCGGAACCCTAGAGTCCAGAGTACAGGGCACGTCTCCGGTTTAGGTTACCCCTTTCAAAGAGTCCCGGTCAAAATGCCCCCCCCCGGTCAAAATGCCCCCCCGGTCAAAATCCCCCCGGTCAAAATCCCCCTGGCCAAAATCCCCCCGGTCAGAATACCCCCGGTCAAAATGCCCCCCCCCCGGTCAAAATGCCCCCATTTTCAGAAAAACCAAAATTTCAGCAAAAAATTATTCTTATAGTATTTAGTCATTTAACTAGACGATTTCTGCCTATCTCTGCCCACACTCTCTCCACAAAAATTTTGACTGCTACTGTCCCAAATTGCAAAAATTGCGCCAAAACAAGGACATTAGCAGTCAAAAACCCGGGGACATTAGCAGGCTAAGCCTAAGCCTAAACAGCAGCCTAAGGGCCTGTTCGCCTAACGGGGGGCCTAATCCTAAGTCCCTTGGGTTGGGTTGCCCGCCTAAAGGGTTGGGTTGTTCGCCTAAGGCGTTAGGAGTCGATTTAGGGCCCGATGGCACGTGAAATAATTTTACGTGCCATCAAGCCCCTCTCATGAAGAAGAGAGAAATCCGACGGTTTGAGCGCAATGTATGTCTTTTTTTCTCTGCTGCAGCAGCTTAATCATACATTGCGCTCAAACTGTGTTTTCCCCGAATCCTTCTGCTGAATCAATGAAAAAAGAATCGTAATGCGCATTTGAAAATAAAACACTGAAATTAAAGCGAACACAAGCTCTATTTCTACTGGTGATGAATCATCATTGCAGTCAAAAATCAGAAATAGATTATTTCTGTGAATAAATCGCTAAAACCGCTTTCCACATGTTTTTAGGCAAATTTTAACACATGCTTTAAAATTGGGGGCATTTTGACCGGGGGGCATTTTGGCCGGGGGGGCATTTTGACCGGGGGGCATTTTGACCGGGGGGCATTTTGACCGGGGGGCATTTTGACCGGGGGGGGGGGCATTTTGACCGGGGGGGCATTTTGACCGGGGGGCATTTTGTCCGGTTCCCCTTTCAAATTCATAGGGGGTCCTTGTTGACGATGTTATCATCATGTATATGAGTCATCACTGTTTCATGTATTTTCTCACATCAATAACCTGTCGATGATTTGTAAAGGTGATGACGTCATCAACCATGACCTACCTCCTATGATTTTTAACCCTTCATTGCCGAGCCGTGGGAGACCCTCCTATGCCGAAGCGTTAGATTTTGCTGATTTTTGGTATACGGGTAGAACTCGAGATTCTATTAGACGCGTATTTTTTCTTTTTTTCAAAAACCCCCAAAAATTCCAATTTTTGGGGGTCAAAAGTCGGGATTTTTCCGAAAATCCATGATACCCCCCTATGGTTTCGAAATTTTTCAAAAGTGTACCTTTTTTAGAGCGCTCTAAAAAAATTTTTAGAGCTAAAAAACAAAAACTAATTAGATATTCTTATTCAGGACAAAAAGTTGACTGTATAAGAGTAATATCAGATTTTAGCTAGGAAGCCAAAAAAACTGGCCAAAAATTGCTCCAAAGTTAGCGTATCTATTCGGATACACCAGGCACCAATGGGGGTCACCAAAAGCGTATCTATTCGGATACACTAGGCAATGAAGGGTTAAAGGGCTATCTAAACAGCAGAACTGCCTAGTACAGATTACGAACAATTATAAGAGCAGAGAATTCTAGACTAATAAGACTATCTTGGTTGTGAACCGGTAGGTCCATCGTTGGGCATACATTTAACTCAGCTGTACGTCCGGCGCTGGTTAAAATTAGTACTGGGGAATCGTATAATGGCACTATGACAAGCATAAGGACTCCTTGATAAAATGGCAAGACAAATTTACTGTGACTTGGCCGATAACAAGGAATGTTCTCGACATTCCCCGGTTAAAATTATTATTTCTCTTTCTCTAATTAGAGGGTGTCCTAATTAGAGAAAAATCTGATTAGAGGCGGCTCTATTATAGCGAAGGTTATATGAGAGGAAATACTATTAGGTGTAGTGCTTGCATAAGGTTAAGCCAAGCCAACTCGGTCATTTTCAAGTCAAATCTGTAATCAAAAAATATGAGAATACAAACTATCGTAAATTTCTCTTTATATACCGTTTTATATTACACTTTCTACTGTTTACACTCCCACGGGAAAGATGAATCACCATTCTAAAGAAAGCAGACAGCTTTTTTTTGGCACGTTTCTCATAACCTAACAATGAAAAAATCGTGACTAAGCGCTATATACGCAAACCAAAACAAAGCATTGTTTTGTTTACTTCCGATTTAATGGCACAAATTTATATGAGTTTTCTCCGGGGAATTTCCTCAACAAATGCTCTTTTGTGTTATTATCCGGCGTGTGCGCAGTGACTCATTCATAAAAGAATGAAGGAAACTTGCTTTAAACCACATTCTCAATGGCTTATACTATACGTATAAGCTATACGGTAGCGTTGTGATGTATGTGTGATAGAGACGAAATCTTTTAAAAATTTGCTTTAGACTACGAAGGAGTTTTATATCTTTATACCAGAGTTGAGTATACCCCACAAAGGGGTATTTCGGGGCAATTGGCCCATACAGCTACAGTAACATTAACCCAACACATCCTGAGAATGAGATTATTTTATCGGAGAACGAAATTCTGGAACGAAGTATCAAATTTTACGTCGTTGAGAGGCTATAGAAGACAATCCGTTATATTGATAGAAATTTACTGTGGCTGAATCATCAAAGAGGAATGTTTAAATAGGTAGATTATTTTCGGCGCGGTAGGTTTACTTTCACTTTTGTGAGTTTCTTGGAAGGCTGGCTTTTTAGGACATAAGCCGGATTATATTTGGCATGCTTCTAAGATTTAATATCGAAGTATTTAATATCTGATAATTTCCTCCTGAAAGTCGCAAATCCTTTTGTTTATTGCCCGGCATCCAACATGGAGCAGATAAAAAAGTTTTAGAGTTTGTATTTCTTTGTTTTAAATAAATAACGAGAGGATGAAGAACGAACGGATTATCCCCGTTAGTTTCAGACCTAAATTGAAAAGACTTTGCATTTGCCTCGACATCCAGACTTTTCAGGATGGCAGTAAATAAAAGAAAACCCTCGTTTTGACAGTAAACAAAAGGATTTGGGTGCTGATGGAGGAAATGAGAAAAAATATATGAGAAAAAATTTCAATGACATATCAAAAAGACTGTAAATACAAATCCGGCTAATTTATTCCAAGAACCTGACACGATAAAAGTAGAGATTAGAAAAGTGCAAGTGAATTAGTCAAATCTTGCTTTTACTTAGCATTTCAAAAATCGGATTAAATAAAAATTTCTTTGGAATTTCGAATGCAACAAGTTCAAACTTTATGAGTTTGAGACTTTAGTAAATGACAGGTTGGTCTGGGGCCACAGGTATCTCAATGATGGTAGGGTTATGTGGTAGAGAGATGAGAGATCACACGGCCAATGCTTTCGACCGAAGAGATGGGTTGGTTTCTCTACTGACTGCGCTGGCGAGAGAGAATTTTCACGTAGTGGCAGACACACATAGTCATTACTACCCAGAAGACTGGTTGTCTGTCATCTCACGCCCTGAGCAGGCTGTGGTGAAGACAGTCTCACTCTGCCAGTCTTTTTCCAATCTCACTACGTATCGACCTGCCATCAAAAATTTATACCAGCAAATGGATCCTGATAAAATTTCAAGCATAAAAGGTTTTACCTTCAATTATTGGTATTTATATTTCTCCTCAAGATTTATATTTCTTTTTCAAGCACAAAAAGTTTTTATTGGAATAATACAAGAACCGCAACTTTTTACACTGACCGCTTAAATTTACTTAGAGTTGCAAAAGGGCGTTAAAAATAGACTCCCTCTACTTAACGTTCATGATTGTCAATGTGGAAAGCAAACTTAAATGTTGTCAATGTCTTCCCAGTGTTATGTACTTGTACCGTTTTCAGATATTTTTAATCTTCATGTTCATAGTAAAAAAATCCACTTTTGTATCCGAAAACATTTTTGCCCGAGAAACTGTTCATGCAAAATTAAAATGCGAAAGAGTTGTCGCCAGCTTGTTTAAAACAATTTGAAATAAACCGATACTTTTTTTCCATCTACCCCATAGTCCCGATTCTGAATAATACTGAATTTGCTTTGATCTCGCAAAAAAATTTGCTATTCATAAATTCCCTTAGGGGTAGCCCACTTGATATTAACAATTTCAGTAATTTACGGCCAGTTTCTCGCGCGTATCTTGAAATTTTATTTCTTGCCCCTCTCTTTCACTAGCAGTAGGATCTCTATGGCTGGCCAGAGATGTCTGATATTCTAACTCGTCCTGGCAGAGTGACAGATAGGATTGTTACCGAACCAGGACACTTTTTCTTATCTTTCTTCATTTTTCAATAAAAGAGAAGGGCAGGTAAAGAAAACAAATTTCTTTCCTTTTCCTCTCCAATTTCCCTTGTCTTTTCTTCTCTATCCTACACTTGCACTTTGTCAGAATTTTAAGTAACCTATCACTAGACCTACGTTCCCAAGAAGAATTCAGAAATAACATTGTTCGAACTCGATCTTTTCGACCACATTCTAAAGTCACAACACATAAAATGGTCATCCGCCAAATCGATATCGGTACTCCTGCGATATCTGTACTACACTGAAATCAGTCCCTGCGATGCGTCGCTTCAAAAATATTTGTTAAAAGATTTCATAAAAATGTTAACATAAAAATCGCCCCCAGGTACCTGATATCGCTTTTGATTCTTAAAAATTATTTTCGTTTATAGATTTGTATACACAGTGGTATTGTGGCATCCTCAATACAATGATCTACCAACTATTATGTCTATTATGCTTAGTTTCTCTTCTAATGGCTCGTAAGTTTTAAAATTTCAATTTGTTTAAATTGTAGCATTTAACAGTGCACTAATATATGCAAACTAGGCAAATATTAAACAGTTGGAATTTTATTTAAAACCTTTCCGTCAATAGAAAAAAATTTCTCAACGGAAATTTGTCATGGTCCGAACCATGGAATCATAGCTGATCTGGTTGATCGGGTTAAGATAAACGATATACTGTTTTGTAGTAAACGGCTGCATTCTGTTAGTGAACGAGTAAATCCGTTGCCAATCGTACAGTCAATTGAAGATACGGATTCGGCCGAGGTCATTAGCCATTTAGCGGTTTTCGGCCCGCTCTGTTGGAATCTGAGATCCTACTTGATCTATCGTCGACTTTAATGGTCGAAGAAGTGGCCGAATCTAGTTAGTGGAACCGGGGAGTATTTTCTCGGGGAGTATTATGTCATTCACTAGATCTCAACGAGAGAAGACGAACGCCATCTCACTCGATCGGATCCCGGTTGTGCTCATGAAGTTTGTGATCCTGGAAAACTCGGATTTCCGGCACCAGATGCCAGAAATGGCGGATTTTGATCAATTTCGAAATATTTTTTTTCAAATTTGCGCCATACATATAAGTTAATACACTATTTCATGGATACACTTAAACTAAACAAAATTTTAGAAGAGAAAACCTTGTACGTCATCCTATGTGAAGTCGAGGGTGGTCGACCTAAAGGACCAATTACGACATGGACCAATACCGGTAACCTAGCTGAGCAGATTAAGGAGCGTGGAAAGCTTGACGTTTATGCAGCTGTGGCAGGTGCATTGACTCCATATACGGCTGACAATTATTTGATCCGAGATCACTACGTACAAGACATTGATTTTTCGGAAGGCAAGTTGACCGACAAATGTGCAGTGACCAACAAAACGCCTGCAAATGCGAGCACGCCTCTTGTTATGTCAGATGCTGAGGAGTATCGACTTAAAGTGTTTGTTGCGAAGAGGACTCAAAGTTTGTTTACTTTTTTTTACAATAACAAAGCTTTTCTTAACAAAATTTTTTGGCAATTTGTGGCGTACGTTTTCCCATCGCGCCTTCAGCTGCAAAAGACCTAACCTCGTGAGACACTTCGTGGGAATTGCAAGACCTCATGTGAATGGATTCTGAATCTGAATCTGACGTCAGATTCGTAATCAGCGCATCCGGATACCCGCGGCGCAAAAATCTGCACCGGAGATGCTTTGGCTTCAAAAATGTTATTTTCACCCAAAAAGTGGTTTTTCATAAAATTGTCAAAAACGCGCCAAATTCAAAAGTGTGGAAAGCAAAGTTGTCCCGCATGACCCCACGAAGCGACTGGGAACATAAAAACCGTCACTTTGAATGGCGAAACACCTGTAAAACACGTTTTTTGGTTTTGGCCATGGTGGGGAAATTCGATAAATGCAAAGGAAGGCTTCATCGAAGCTTTCTAGTAAGCGCGAATCGCCGGCCACTATTTCCTGCTGTTTCCCAGCTGCGCGCATTCGTTTCCCTCGTTGGAAAGACAACAACGAATGCGCGCAGCTGGGAAACAGCAGGAAATAGTGGCCGGCGATTCGCGCTTACTAGGAAACTTCGATAAAGCTTCGATGAAGCCTTCCTTTGCATTTATCGAATTTCCCCACCATGGTTTTGGCGCGAATTTGAATTTCGGGTTTGATAATTTTCCCACGTCGAGTCCTATCCAATGAGCTATCACACTCCCTGGCCAACGACCAGTATGATCCGGATGATTGGCCATACGAAGCGTCACACCTTTGGCATCTTAGTGGGAGTCGATTTTCATACAGAAATTAGAGAATCTAAATAATAGAATAAATATAGAATATTCTAGTAATTTACTAGCGTTAAAAATAATAAATTTTCGTGGCGATTCAAACAGTTGTTTGAAAGGTATTTTTTGATTTGTTAAGTAATAATACAAATTCCTATATGCTTTAGAAATGCGCGTTATAATCTACGACAACAAGGATTACCCCTCTACATCAAAAACACCACCGTCGTACAAAGTTAAGCCTATTGTTGAAAAACATATACATTTTCCTTCCTACCCCAGAGCGATTATCCTTTCCGATGCAGCTTGGAGCGCTGGCATTTTTAGAAAGGACTTGGCGACAGGCGATCAATTTAAGAACGACGATTCCATAAAGCATTGCTTCATCCATGCAGAGTATTCTTGCAATGGAGCCGACTGCAAATCGCTGCAGGCGCTCACTCCAAACACGCTTTTGGAGAAAGTGCCTGGAGGGTACAAGTTTGTAC
>JAKKPZ010001013.1:0-10721 GCA_022814885.1 Ditylenchus destructor | reverse complement strand
AAATTCGAACTTGAAAATTGTACTACAATATAATTAACCCATAATATCACTAAAAAAAGCATAATATAGTCAGACTTGTGACTGATAAAGCTAATCTCAAGATTGAGTCGATTAATTTTAAGAATTTGAGCACCGAGAATTGTGTTCTCAAATTCTCATAAGGCAATTGCCTTTGGAAAATGAGAAAATTCTCAAATTCTCATTTTCTCAAATTCTCACGTTGTCAATTTTTATGAGAATTTGAGAAAACGAAAATTTCTCTGCACATGAAGACCGATTTCTAATAAACAGAGCAAGACATTTTCATTCTCAAATTCTCAGAGAAAATTCTCAAATTCTCATATTCTCACGTTAGTGCCCTAGGCCCCTGTTCTTGAACACTCACCTATCCATCATTCACACATTGAAACTTCAAAATCGTCCGCATCTGTTACGAAAGAGTCACCAGTTGGAGCTACAGTAATTTAAAAGCCAAAAATGGAAGATCTATCAAATGAAATTTCAATTGTGTCTGACACTCCTTCGAATATGTCAAATTATTCGAGTGAAAATTCCCGAAAAAAGTAAGTAATATTTTTTATAATATTACGGGATATCATTTTCATTGGAACACCATGGGATTTAACCATAGGAGGATCATAGGAGTTTTAAAATCTCATAAATGATATGTAGTAACACGATGGGATTTCTAGATTATACATCAGAGACAATTTGTTTTTAATTATTGATGTATTTTAACTTCGGAGGATCACATAAAGTGTATAACATTTCATTTCGTTTCAAATTCGTCCCTTTTACCAATTTTCCAAATGTTATGAACTGAAATATTTTTACATATAAATTAAAATTAAATCACAAATATTACCCTTTTGAATATTTTCAAGTTTATATTGACATATAATCTTACAGCTTCCTTCAGTCTCGCAATATCAATTGGTAAGTAATTACGGCTTGTGTCCATAAACTAATATGAAATTTATAGGTAAATTTTAAGCTTATCATTAACATAATTTACACAAGCACCTTTTACAATTCATTACGTGCTACCATAATTTTCGAATATCGAACATACAAATACAACAGACAACAACCCAAGGTTGGCCATGTAAAAGAAAAAACTTAGGCTTTTTAGAACAAGCCAGGGAAAAATAGGCGTTTGTTTGCTTATTTGGTTCAGACAAACGCCTACGTTATCCATAAATTAAAAAAGTTTTGGTCGGACAGTGATGTCTGTCAGAGTTTAGAGTACAGTCTGCATTTTTAATATGTCAACGTCAAGAAATAATTTTTATTTTTGAATACCAAAAATTTTTTATGACGCAAGAAATATTTCAATGACTGTACGAGATCCACCTGTGAGCAAAGTACTCTTGAAAGCAAACCTATAAGATCAAGTGTACAAAAACCCAAAGCAACTGCCCAACCAAAGACAATCAATAACAATTTGGGGAATTTCAAAATTTTTTCTGTCTTTCTACCAATTTTAGTGTTTGACTACCAAATTTAAAATCATTATAACCAAGCTTTGAAAATAAAACTAATAAATTACTCCTTGAAATTTTCTGCTTACACCCCTGCCTAAAACAATTTTAAATGAAATAATATATCAATGTCAATCTTTCAGAGTTGAAAATATCGAGGTACCATGGTTGCCAAAATGGTCTTGAAGCTCACTATTGTCCTGCAAACATTGTTGCTCTTGGATTACGTTTTGGCAGCACCAGGTAAGACGCTTAAAGTTTGCATGACAAAGTAAGTGTTATGCTAATTAGATAGCTTAGACTTAAGCGCAAGATCATAATCGTAAGATCATAAGCGTTCATTCCATATAATTTTTTCGGTTGGAAGCCAATCCATATTATTTCAGTTGCTGTAACGGTAAATGTGATGGATAAACAGAGAAGGAAGCAGTTTCTGCTGTCGGGGGTGGACGACGAAAAGACAGTTGGCGAGATCAAGGACGAAGTGCTGGGCCAGAGGGATATAACCGGGCAACCAAAACTGCCAAATGCGACATTCGAACCTGGTGCCAAATCTCTTGTCAACGAATCCTTTGCCGATGACACAAAGTTGAAACAATTCATTCGAAGAATTCCTCTAAGAACTGTAAAAGTGAATGTCGATTAGCGCTGCTAGGGAAGAAAAAATAATTTGGGAGATGACTAAAAATTATTGAACAGTGGTTTTCAGCAATCAGTATTCAAGTTGTTACAGATTAACTGTTATGTCATCATTGTTGTAGCTTTGTGAGAATAAAAGTTAAATATTTTAAATTTATCAATGAAAACAGATATTGTTCTAGAATTTCCTGGCTTCAAATTTGTTTTTCTTCTTTTCTTTTTTCGAATTAGTCATTATGGCATTTCTCAATTTGGTGATCCTCCTTGCCAGATGATGTGCACCAGGATGAGTCCAGGAATGAGCTTCGGTCCGTTTTTAAATTACCGAAGGCCGAATTGGGACTTAAAATATCGAAGATCGAATGGCCAAAAAGTAAAATATTTTGAAAATGGCTTTGTTTGTCGAAAATGGACTAAAATTAGCACTAATTAATATTTAAAATTAATATTTAAAATTAATAAATTTTAAAAATTGGGAAATGCAAAATGTCACCGCGGACAAAATTTTTTCAAAATTGGTCATGATCTGCAAAAGTTTTTATTTCTTTTTCCTCTTTTTCAGTTTTTATATATTTTATTTATAATTTTTCTTTTAGTTAATTTTTCATGATAATTGAAAGAAGAAAATTGAAAAAACCCAAGAAAGAACCAAGACCTCGTAAAAGGAAGACGTTCAGAATTTATTCGCTAAATTTGCCGGTTTTCAATAATTTAGTGAATTTTTAGCAAACAGGCTATTTTTACAAAGTTTTCGCCTGTGACGCTATTTTTCAGCGAATATTTTTTACTTTTTTCAGCACTAGAAAAAATTTCCACGAAAAAAGAGCGGCGAAAATTTTTCGAGGAAATGACTTTTTTGTAAATTATAAAATATGTATATCTTTTTTCCAGATTTTATCCAATTAGGATTGAAAAATATAGCGGTTCAAAAATTTTATTTCCCGTACGGAAAATGAAGAAAAAGTGAAATAAATTTCTCTAAAAGTTTTAATATCGATTTGTAAATTTATATTGAAATTCGAAATAAAACTCAAAATTCGAACCTCTAAGGTAAGGTTCTCCCTTACCTTGAAATGGTATTGATTTTGTTTAACAATCTTCGCTTATTACACCTACGGTGTGATCAAATGACATTGTCTTTTGATATATCGCCTGACCATATATCAAAATATAGACTTATCAATATCTGGAGTGAGGTGATATAAAAGTTAGACGTGGGGATGGGTAAGGTGATGAGGGGGAAGGTAGGGAGGGGTAAGGCAAAGAAGGTGACAATGGGCGCTACTGGTGTATTTCTATGCCTCTATGTCTATATGCATTCACACAAGACTACCTACTTGCCCTCTACACCACCTCTTACATAGAGAGCATACAAGCCAGGTGTGCACTGTTTTCTACCTGTCTATTCTATCGTGTAATAACTCTATCTAACATAAAAGATGGTTGCAACTGAAGTTAAACGATCAATATCTAAAGAATCGGACGACACTTGACGAAAGTGTACCTGGCCCACTCCCAGTGATCACACACTCTATATCTGCCTTAGGATATAGATGGGGTAAGAGACAATAGCTTTGAAGTGACTGGCTAGACGCATAGATGTGTCTAACTGTCTCTTTCTTCTGTAACTACCTCTTAATGAGCGAGTTGATCTTGAGGACTATGTTAAACCAAAGACCGGCTAGATAGGCAAAGATATGTCTAACTGCCTTCCTCCCCCTATAACTAACCGAAGAAACCGAGGTGTGACCTTGCGGAAGGTAACAAAATATCGATCCAGGTCGCCAATAAATACGTCGGAATTTTACACAAACCATATTTTCGTTTTATTTATTCTTATTGTGTGAATTTGCGAAAAATTACTCTCTGTAAAATATTTTCAAATTATTCACAATTAGAATGCAAGTGTTATTTATTTTACCTTTCTTACTGGCGGTCTCATCAGGTCGGTTATTTTATTTGAGCAGCTCAAATATCCTCAAATTTGCTTTAAAACGCGTCAAAATTTCTAGGATGTTTTGGGTTAAATTTTTAAATAATTTGGATTTACGATTTGGAATTTGTGTATGTTTTCCAATTTGTTACATAACGGTTTTCTTGCTGAAAAATCTACTTTCATCAAATTTTTGAAATAAACAGCTAAAAACAGAATACACAATTTACACTTCAATACAATCTATGCTTCGGCGAAATAATTATCTCAGAGGAAAAAACAAATTTTCGCTGTTTGTCAGGCAAAAAATGAAATATGTGCAAATTCTACCATATTTTTGATAAAGTTAGAGTACTGTATGAGAAACTTTTCTAACTTGACGAAGGAACAAAAGAATTGGGTAACTATCTATACATAGATAGTTACTATACATAGATACAGAGACCCTCTAGATATCTCATCAAAAAAATTCGTCCGAATACACCTCACAAACCCTAGAGGGTACAAAGTGTTTGACAATTATGTACAGCGTCTTCAGTCTTTAAATACCAAATATGATTCAGAAGCCCACGAATACACAGCTCGAGTTTTCACCGATTTGTACGATAAACCGCCTCATAAACAACCTGAGGATATCAAGGTCAAGACTGATGACGAACATAAATTAAAAGAAGTCATTCTGTCTGAGTTGGAAAGAAAAGGATACTACACGAGGGATGAGGTGTTCTCAATGCACACCAGACCGTTATCGGAAATTGAAAAGAGCAAGAAAGGTGTGGAAATCAAGGACGACACGGAAGCAATCCCGTGGCAGGAGAGACTGCACAAAATGGGAAAATTCGAACTTTACGTTTCAAAAGCAAAGACAGTGAAAATTTTCAAATTGAATGACGCGGGCAAGTCTGAAGATATGGGAATCACAATTCGAATACGATCTCCAATGTCGACAAGGAGAATTATAAAAGAAGCAATTGCGGATCAACTTAAAGCGAGCACAAAGTACAAAGACTACAAATATAACCAGATTTTTCTGTCTGATGATCAGTTAAAGGGTAAAGAAGTCGAATACTCTGGCAATAATGTGGAACACTTCACAAATTTGTATCTTTTCAAGGCTCAAGAAAGTAGGTCTTTCTTAGTTTATGTTGTTGAAGGTACCAACCGGTTATACAGGGGTGTATATAACCGGATAGTTGAAAACACGTCAAAATTTTGTGTTTTTATATGAATCTGATTATTTTATTATGGAAATCCTAACTCAACGTTTAGTAGGAAATCGTCGTCAGATTTGACATTTTTGGGTAAAAAATCGAGTTTTTAGCAAATTGTCAGATATTAAAACGATTAAATTGTCAAATCTATTGACGATGTCCTTACCGTTTACTAAAAAGTTGAGTTAGACCAGTCATAATAAAATAAACGGTTTCGCTTGAAAACAAAAATTTTGACGTATTTTCTACTATCCGGTTATACACCCCTGGTATAACCGGTTGGAGCCCAGGTACCTACATCTGCATAAATTTTACGTGCAATATACTCATTTTAACCACATAATACTTCAGTTGACTACGAAAAAGACATCACATTCAAAGGAGACAAGATGCTGAAAAAGTTACAAAACGGTACCAAAATTCCGGTACAGGACCACGACATAGCGGATAATGACGTAATTGTGTTTGAAGACGCTCCTCCAACAAAACTAAAGGTCACCCTAAAGCAGTACAACAATGGTAGTTTCGAATCACATAATGAAATTTGGGAGCACGTAATCAAGGACCCGCGACTGAAAGAAATTGCATACAAAATGTCAAAGTTGACTGCCGTTATGCAAGACGGCAGCCAAAAACCGCTGGCCAGCAATTCATATTCAGCCAAGATTGATTGCCGCGAGATTAAAGAGTTAATCGCTTCGACAAGTGGTAAGTCTTTATTAGGAATTGAAAAATTTTAATAGGGAACTAAAAAATTTCCAAAATTGTGCCAAAAGTAAAAAATTCAAATTTTTTGGCAAAAAATTTTGCGCGCCAATTCAAAATTGGTTTAAATTTTCAAAAAATAAAGAGAGATTTTGCCATTGGAAAATTCCCCAATAAGGCGCGCAAAATAAGTTCTCCATCTCAAATAATCCCTCCTCTGCTTCGAAATGTGGTGGGTTATTATTAGGCAGGGATGGGATCTGTCCTTATTTCTAAGATTTGTTCTTATTTTGAGGGTACAAATCTTAGAAAAATAAAATGTCCTTATTTCTAAGATTTGTTCTTATTTTTGGCCAATGTTCTTATTTTTGGACATGAGTCTATACCATCCCTGTTATTAGGGAACTTACTGTATCTTTACAGAACACATGGTGCAAATTCCTGCCCCAACTTTTCTTCCTGAAACTTATACCCAAATCCCAGAAGAATATTAGCTTTTTACCTCAAATCCTGTATAATTCGAACGCATTTGGCAACCGATTGTTTTACCAAGAAATGCCTAAATTTTTGATTGACCATAAAATGATTTTCAGCAAGGGAGCGCATAAAAATTCGCCAGCATGAAAACCTTGAAGCTGTAAAATTCATCTACCTGGGAGAAGTTGCGACAGGCAAACATGCCTGGGAAAAAATCAACAGTTTTGGCAATCCGTGGACATCAGCTGTAGTCGCGTATAGAATTAACAGTGATGGGAAGCGCACGACGACCAAGGTTGAAAATAAGGATACCGACTTTCACAAAACATCAGAGTTCGTTGGCTTGGAAATCGCTATAAATGAAATCGTATATCGTAGCCCCGCTTCATACGAATCGCACCGAACGAATTTACAGGTAAGAGTCAACTATCAGACGGGCTATCAGACAGGATATGGATCGCGCTTGGGAGTTCCTCAGCAACACATTGGAGGCTTCCAACAACACCGTCCAGGATTCCCCAACAATGGATTTCATCAGTCTCAATTTGGTCAGAGTTCTGTTAGACGAACGGGTGGCAGACCTAAGGTAAAAATACCTGGAGGTCTTGCAAACATGGCTGGCGATATGTTGCATGAAGGCGAAGGTGAAGAAGGAGAAGGTGAAGGCGGGAGTGGTAGCAGCCACGGCTCAGATAACGGAGATGGTGGTGATGCTGGAGACCCTGGTGAAGAGTAGTTTCTAGAAGAGATTTGATAGAACCGTTATTTCTATCGTTCCCTATAAAATAGCCATAAGTTTTTGATCATTCTCGTTCTCGGAATTTTGTTTTCAATACCCAACCAGATAAGGGCTGTTTCTCGGTGACTGACTGACTGACTAAGTGGCAAAATTTATTCTCCAAGGATTTGGGCAAGTGATAGCTCAAATGAAAGGCCTTGACGAGTAGGTCACAAAAAACCTAACCTTAAGCTCGAGAAAATTGTTTATCGAGAGTTATGACTCATCAAAGTTGCCAGAGGGCCTAAAACGTAAATCACGATTCCGACGTCAGACAGAGGCGAGTGATAGCTCAAACGATAGCTCTTGAAAAGTTAGGAATTTAGCAATTTTTAGATCCAAGATTTGAATATTTGAATTCGCGCCAAAACCGAAAAACGTGTTTTTAGGGGTTTTGACCTGGGGAAGTGATGTTTTTTATGTTCCCAATCGATTTGTGAGGCGATTCTGGACAACTTTGCTTTTTACACTTTTTGATTTGGCGCATTTTTGAAAAAAGCCACTTTTTGGCCAAAAAGTCGGGTTTTTTGATGCAAGGTGTCTACGGGTCTGATTTTTGACACCCGGGGGTTTTCGGATGCGCTGATCACTTCATCTGATCATTTGATGTTTGGTACCCTAGTTCTAATCTGATTGTATGTCAATGTATGTTCAATATCTTGTAAATTAAGTTTTGTCTAGAAGTAGAATATGTAATTTTTTACACACTCTGTCCACAATTTTAAGACAATTTTAAAGCGATTTTTTCTGAAGGCACACCGAAAATTGTGCAAGTGTGGTGAAATTTTGCGAGTTCCTAAAAATTTTGTTTTGAACAAAAAATTTGTCAGGTGGTATTTAAAATTTGTTAGTACCCATATTTTATATTAGATATTGTATAAATTTTATGCCTATTTGTGTTTATTTGTATCGTAATTTTGGTTACGGAAATTTTTGTTTGCGGTTTCAATAAAAACATGGTTGATTTAAGAAATTTATTTAAGAAATTTCGGATTATATTCACTGTTCATTTACTTCTCAGTTTTATCATATGAAGATCGGCCTGGAAAATAGCTCAAAAATAACCTACTTATTTTAGGCTTAATTACAAAGTAGGCTTCTAGAACACGCCCTGTAACTTAATGCCTGTAAACCAACACTGTCACTTCCTAGTAATATTCCATCAAATTTTGGGTCAAAAATAACTTCAACCTTTTGTTGCAAAAAACTCGCACCAAAATTTACTCAAATAGGAGTTCTGGGATTATCTCACAAAGCAAAACTGTCTTTTCTAATAATACACTTAGGCGTCTGTCGTTCTGTAAAAATGCCCAGATCTAATTACGTGTAACATAACTTTGGAACGAAAATTTTGACTTGAAGACGGAATCAAACCGCCAACTCTCGAAATACCGGTACTCTGCTCGACAGCTAAGCTATCCAAGCATTGGGATTTTATCAGCCAACTGGCCAAAAAGCAGTCAAACTATTCGATAGTTTTTTCATATATTTCGACATCACTGGTTTTAAGGGACAAACATTGTAGTCGCATGATTTTTGAACACATTTCTTTTTGTTTATTTTTCCTTCCACAACAAATTCATATCTTTCTTCTCAAACATATTTGCCGTATTCCCTCGCATCTAAATGCTTGCTGAAAACTTTAGCAATTCTTCATGTCTTGATATCGAGGACATAGATAAGTTACAGGCTTCTTCTGACAACAAAATTAACAATATCAGGTGACAAACATCATTCACGTAAAAATATCAGCAAATATAGACGCTTCCCAGTCGCTGGATCGTTTGTTAGCGGTGCAGCTTTCAGGATGGTCTGTGAAAGCTTTTCGTCAGCATCAAGAGTAATGCAGAATGATTCCCGTGTGACGGGCATGTTGCCGGTAGCAACGAGTGCAATGGGACATATGGAGTCCAGTCGCAGCTGTTCGTGGAGGTCCGTTAATGAGTGTGAAATCCCGAGATAATCTGAAGCTTATTTATGAAATTACAATAAAATATAACGTGTACATATTTGTGTGTTTTTCGATCAATTTCGTTTACAAAAAAGTAGTATGTATCTCTTAACTAACGCACTTGTAAATTAAGGGCCTATGCCACCTATTAGAAAAAAAATTTGTTCATTTTACGTAATTATTTTGGGCACTTAATAATAATTCTGAATATTATCATATTTGAGTTTCCAAAAGTTTTGATCAAATGCAATGATTACAAAACTGAAAAAACTACACTTTTTTTAATGTAGGGACCTGTTCCAAAGCTGCAGTGTAGTTTGAAAACTGTAGTGTAGTTTTCAGAACTGTATATAGTATTGCCATTTTTGAGATTAAGGTTCAAGATTAAGAATACTACGCGTGAGATTAAGGATTCTAAGCTCTGGATTAAGGTTTCTAAGCGTGAGATATACAGGATTCTAAACTTGGTGTTAAGGTTTCTAGGGTAGGGATTAAGGATTCTAAGCACCAGAGTTGCCCGAAATTGCGGATTGCGGATTGCGGAAAATTGCGGCAATTTTTCGATTGCGGATTGCGGAATCCGCAATTTTAATTTTTTTGCGGATTGCGGATTAGGAAATCCCGATTGCGGGCAACTCTGCTAAGCACTGGATTAAGCTTTCTAAGCAAGGGAGTAACGTTACTAAGCTCGGGATTAAGGTTTCTAAGCGTGTGATTCAGGATTCTAAGCTAGGGATAAAATCTTCTATGCCAGGGATTAAGGATTCTAACCGCGGGACTAAGGTTGCTTGGCTTAGCTTACTGATACTAAGCGTGATACTAAGGTTTATACGTAGGGATTTAGGATTCTAGGCCACGTATTATCCTTTCTAAGCTTGGGATTAACGTTACCAAGCTAGGGATCAAAGTATTTAAGAGCTGGGAAATAATATTGGGTGGCTGGAAACCTTAATCCGGAACTTTGAATCCTTAATCCCTAGCTTTAAACCCGAAAGCCAAACTAGGATCCTTAATCCCCAGCCTAGAAACATGTACCTCGAGCTTAGAATCCTTCATCCCTAGAATAGAAAGCGTAATCCCTTGCCTAGCAACATTAATTCCTACCCTAAATCCTTAAACCCGAGGTTAGAATTCTTACTCCCTAGCCTGCAAACCTTAATTCCTTGTCTAGAAACTTTAATCCTGAGCTTAGAACTGTACAAAAATAAGTAAACTGTTCAAAAATTTCCATAGCGTATAAAATTACCTTGTACAATAGGAGATTGATCAAGCATACCCACAAGCATAAGTGGTCGTCCACTCTTCAGGTGAAAATTTACCTGATCCTCGACATCTAGGTGAAAACTGTTTACGTTTTATTTAGTATAACTAGTTATATGACTCACATTCAATCGTTGTCCGGCCAACGATCTTGAACCGTTTAGGCAGCACAAAACATTTCGCGTCGAGAAGTTTGGCGTATCGGTTGGGCGTATAAAAATTGGCATGAAATTCTATCATAGTCTTGTAATGGTTTAAATCCAACAAGATTGAGCCCTTCCATAAA
>JAKKPZ010001012.1:0-10746 GCA_022814885.1 Ditylenchus destructor | reverse complement strand
GTACATTTTCAAACTGAAAATCTGGTCTGATATAAAAATTAGCGTTTTTTATGGTTCATGAATAGTTACGCCGTTTGTTACATTGTCTTTTAATAAACAATGCATTAAAACTGCCAAAGCAAATTCAGCCAAATTTGCTTTCACCTTTCATCATTTTTGAAATTATCGTGATTGTAACCAAATATGCGGATTATTCACAAATAATACAAATGTAACAATTAAAAAGTAAACAACAATTTTTATTCTTCAAATGCATTGAGACATGAATCATTTGCTAATTGTACCGGGGACGTTTCGATGGTGACGTATCGATGGTTTCAAGTGCTAAAGATCGTATTACCGGCAAGAAAAAGTGAAATCAGCGAGTCGAAAATTCAGTTATCAAGTTTCGTTTCATTTCAATCATTACTCAGCATTTTGTTTGGTTTTCAATTTTCATTTTCTTTTCTGCGCTATTGTGCATTTAATTAATAAAAGTGTCGAATGTTAATATTACTTTGGAAACATTGCCGTTATAGTGGTAGAAAATCAGAACTATTTGCAGGAACTTAAAAAATATAAGTCATACGCCAGATCTTGGCGAAAGTGAGGAGTTCCAACGGAACTCCTCACTTGCTTGGGTCCTTGCTACGCAACCAGAGTTACGGCTCCCGTTTTCCTGAATTATACGGACGGTCAATCAATCTGGAAGACAGCTACAGTCAGGCCCGTAGCCAGAAAAAAATTTCGGGGGGGGGGACGGGCCTGGCTACAGTCGTCCCTCTCTAATCCGGCGCAATCCGTTTTGGCCAAAATGTGCCGGATTAGGGAGGGTGCCGGATTGGAGAGGGAATTTCTATGCAAAAAAATTCGTTCCGGCCAAATGGTGCCGGATTAGAGAGGGTGATCCCAAGAATGGGCAAAAATACACAAATTTTTTTGCTGATTTTTGGTATACGGGTAGATCGCGTGATTCTAAGAGATGAAAAATGCTGGAAAATTGAATTTTTGGTGCGAAATTCAAGAATTTTCTTCGGCCGCCGCCAATGGCGGCGGCCGGAAAAAAATTTTTGAAAATCAATAGGGGGTACCCTTTTGACACTTTTGGGGCCTGACCCCAAAATGTGCCGGATTAGAGAATTTATGCCGGATTCAATAAAATTCCCATACAAAAAAATCCGTTTCGGCCAAGTAGCGCCGGATTAGGGAGGGTGCCGGATTAGAGAGGGCCGGATTAGAGAGGGACGACTGTATCTATTGGCAAAGAAGATGCCATATAGCAGTTGAGGCGAACACTCCTCCGTTCTAACTACAGCAAGCCAGCGGACAGATTGTCATTTCCATTATGCTAGCCTTACAATCAGGGGCGATTCTGATATTTGATGAAATTTCATCACACATCAGATCTCCCCTGATTGTACGCACACCCATGCCCTCTTACAATCAGGAAATATTTGACGAAAATAATTTTCATCAGATTTCCGATGCGTGATTCTGATGAAATTTCATCACACATCACCTGCTTACAATAGCGAAAAATTTGATGAAATATTCCAGTTGTTAAATATTGAGTTGTTTTATCTACATATTTTATTTCCATTTTTGGAGCGTTTTTCGCTATGTTGGTCATAAATCTGATGTTACTCTCTCTATCTCAACTTTTTGTCGGTTTTTCAATGCATTTATCAGAATTTTTCTGACTTTTCAGTTTTCCACTGAAAAATGCATTTATTTCAACCATACTCATTTTCGTCTGATTTTTTACTATTTATTTGACTATATTACACAAAACATCACAATTTTTACAAAATTATTACGAATTTTGTAATATAATTGTTTTTATTTGATATCAAAATTTATTTTCTTTGAAAAACAATGCCATATTTTGTCAAATATTATTTACAGTGATTTCCGCAAGAGAAAAACAAAATTTTGAAAATGTTTTTTTGAAAGCTCGAGTAGTATCCAGTAAAAAATTTTTACTGCATAATTTCGAATGTCACTTTAGCGTTTTTACAAAAATTGTTTAAAACTTTTTTCGTAGGTTTATGCAAAGTCTTTTTTACTAAACGTGGCTCCCTGCCTTAGAACGGCAGGGTTGAAAAATATAAGCCCCGAAGCTTATTCAAGAGAAAAAACGATATCCCAATTTGACATCGTTATTCAACCAAAATAGGAACTTTTGTTCAAACACGACTATAAAACACAATAAAATCAAAATAATTGGATTTTTCGGCATGAATTGGCACAATATTTTATAAAATATGTCACAAAAAGTATGAAAATCGCAAGAAAATACACACAAAAACAAGTTTGCGCAAAAATCGTAATTTTTTGGTACAAAAATCAAAAAATATATTGGAATCTACAGAAAAGGTTGATATAGAAGCAGTAACATCAGATTTATATTTTATATGGCCAAGTACGCTCCAAAATTGGAGAAGCAGATCAATAAATACATAAAGACACGAGCATACACTGCAAACATGTTTTAAAATTCAAACAAAGACACTACAAACCGCAAAGGAATTATGAAATTAAGCTACAAATTTCACTTTTGTACCAAAGAACAAAAAAATTTACCACAAAAACACAATATATTTACAAGACATATGATAACCACAACGAAAAAGCTCGTAAAATGCACTTAAAATCTGATGAAAATTAGGGTGGTTGAAAAAAGTGCATTTTTGAGTGAAAAAATGAAAAGTTAGAAAATTCTGAAAAACGCGTTGAAATCTAGACAAAAAGTTGACATAGAGTGAGTAACATCAGATTTATGACCAACATAGCGAAAAATGCTCCAAAAATGGAAATGAAATCTGATGAAAAAATCTCCCCACAAATCTGATCAAACTTTTGTTTGATCAGAATCACCCATCAGATTTTTCATCACACATCAGATATTTCGCTATTGTAAGCACCCGATGAAAATTTCATCGCCCGATGAAATTTCATCAGATTTTTCGTCAGAATTTTCATCAGAATTTTCGCTATTGTACGCGGGTGATGTGTGATGAAATTTCATCACACATCAGATATTTCGCTAGTGTAAGGCCAGCATTACCTTTACGTCTATATTGTATAAGAAGCTGAGAGAGCATACAGACAAAGTGTCTCTGACTGTCTGTTTACCACTGTCTCTTTACATAGCCAGCACGTTGGCTAGGTCCGTCTTCATCTAGAGTGCATAGAGTAAATTTTGAGAGCGAGGAAGTAGAAATTTTTCGACCATTTTTAAGGTGTAATTTTCGGTAAATATATTCGCACAATCATAAATATATTTATTCTCTCACTTGACATATTTAGAGCCAAACAGTTATAATTGGTCACTTATCCGAATGTCTCTTTAAAAACTGTCGCATTGAACGTCGTTGCTTGTTTCCTCGGCGATCCAATCACAAAAGTGCGAAACTCTGACGTTTACTTCTGTAAATGTTTAATAAACTATAAAGTAAAATTATTTTTTAACATGGCTACGGACTGAATTTCATCAGCCAATTATTTAATGTGGGGCAAAACTTATTAGTAGAATGAAAATGTCTAAGCGAACAACCCTTATAAGGGATATTATTGGACTTAGTTTTAGACTTACTCGGAATGTCGAAGTCGACATCCCCTGTTCCGTAACTTGTAATTCCGACCTCGATCCAGCGGCCGTTTTCATTCACCATAGCAGGACCTCCACTATCACCCTAAAATATTTCTATAAGAATCTTCTTTATTCCAGGTACCGTGGGAATTTGTGACTTTTTTTATTTTTTACTCAAAATTTCTGCGCTTGCGCACCCTTAAGAAAGAACTTTGTTCGAAAATACTAGAGAATTTGCTTCTTGAAAAGAATTCTGTACCTTAAATGTCATAGTGTGATTATGCGGCGTTATGCAAATATTGTCAGTGCCATATCCTTTATAACTGAAAAAAGTTAAAATTTATAAATCGTTTCGTATTCAAGAATACTGTTGCTTGCAGAGTTTGTCGTCTGCGACGCGTCCAGTGCCTTCGCGCAGCACATCCGAAATCGGGAAGTGTCCATCTGTATCTAAAATCATTTCTTTAGCATCATTACTGGAAATGAAAATGTAGCGATCTCTTGGCCAGATATGCTACTGATCACATAGGCTAAAGATACGTAATCTAGGACAGGTAAAACAAGCCCATTATCAAGGAAAAGTGACGAGCATAACATACTGTACCACAAATACCGTATTTTATCTAATTGAATCCCATCGGCAGAACGCCAAGATTACGCCAAGGCCATTTTCACTGGCCACAACATTTTTCTCTGGATCGCCTTCCTGGCGTTTGCTGCTTAGGCACACCCTACGAACATCCTTGCTATAATCCACTGGTTCTTCAAGCTGAAAATTTGTTGATTATTATAGTTATCTGGTTTTTGAGATTTTGGCAATTGTTCAGGATTACTGTATCCAGAATATTGATGTAGGGTTGTGCCGAGTCGACGAAAAGTTCAAGTCGAGTTTCGAGTTACTCGGACGGTAAAACCCTGGTCTGATATGGGTTTGAATGTAACAACAAATCCTACCTCTAAAAGTGCAATGTCTTGTGTAGCAATACCGCTGGGATAGGTCCTCCATTCCTGATGAGGAATAGATTTTTTCACCTTGTGCTGCTTACCCGTGGCATAGTCAATCGATCCCACAACGACAATCAGTTTGCTGAGCTCAAGACTAAACTCGCTACATTTTAGTACTTACTTGATTCAAGAATTGGCTTACGGCTTGCAGGGTTCAGGAGATTTAGGCGGCGGCCAAATTTGCTCACATCTAAATTTTGCAATAGAGTAACTTTTTTGGTTCAATTTTACCTTTAGACTGTAACTAAGGTAAGGTCCAAGCCTATAACTCACGTCAACGGTTGAAAGCTAAGATCTCACATCGACCACACCCCTCTTGGAGACTAAAAGACAATTTCTCTTTTGCCTAACAACGCTCTCTCGCCTGCAAAAAGGCAGAGACGCAGAGGAACTTTAAGTGCAATCAGCCTTAATCTTAAGCAAAAGCCTAAACCAGTAGCCGAAGCCTAAAGCCGGAGCCTAAGTACTTCGTAATGTAGTACCTTAAGTACTTCGTAATAAGGATTGATTGCACGTATAGTTTTCTGCTTCTCTGCTGTAGCAGCTTCATCATTGTTTAGTCTCCAAGTAGGTTTCGGCCCTCATATCCTCCAGTTGGAACCGCCTAGTTGAGGTTTACCCCTCAATATGGCAACCCGAATTAGGACCCCTAAACGTCCGTTACACTAGGGCCACGCACGTGGGGAATCCCCCGGGGGATTTTGTATTTTTCTTATAGATTAACCACAGCGCTGTACTCTCTCATCCAATCCCCCGAAGAAAAAGCGTTGTAAAGCAGACATAAAACATGTCTTTGCCGACATACACAATGGCATACACAACCAAAAATGATGTCTGTGCGAAAATGCTCTGTAAAGAGAAGACAATTTCGTTTTTGCTATTCCAAAACAAACTCCTTTGTTCTAGAAAATCAAATCGATTTGATTTTTCACAATTACACAAAGCGAATCCGCCGGGGGATTGGCCGGGGGAATGAGAGAGTATTTTTGTGCAGTAAAAGCGATAGAAAAATACAAAATCCCCTCCCCTTTTCCCCCGCGTGCGTGGCCCAAGCATTACAAAATTGAGCGGGAAATTGAAATGGAATAGCCAAAATTTTCTAAAGGAAAACAACATCTGAAATTATGGTAATGATCAAAGATTACACGCAATGCCCAGCAGTAAGAATGTATTTTCTTGACACAATACTGGCCGTGCAGGCATCGGGACCAGTAGAAAGGAACGCCACCCACGGGTATTTTCCTTGTGGAACCTTGGTGCCGTTGATAATCTAAATACAGATTTACACACTAAAGTTCGATATTCTTCGTTGGATGTTAAATTTGTGGAATAGAAGATGAATCATGCTGGCAAACCATATCCGGAATGATAATTGGCCAGGGACGTGAGTCCTGGCAGTTAATACAGCCGACACTCGTTTATACGACACAGCGCTTATACGACATTCTCGTTTATATGACACTTTATGGTCGGCCAAAATATAAAGAAACACATACCAGGTTCATACACAATGACAATAAAGGGTCCTTGTTTTTCGACGTGATACTTTTTTCCAAACTTTTCAGGAAAATTTTTAAAATTTTGGCCGAAATTTTCGCTCATTTTTTAAATTTTTAGTAACTTTCTTAATTTTTCCCATTTTTAATCAACTTCTCAGAGCATAAAAAACGTACCCGCTCTCCAGCGTGACTACCCGGGAAATCAGAGACACCACACTCATCGCTCTCGTCAATCGGAGCTGAGACAATCAGCGAGACAGCGACGAAAATCACACCGAGCAACAAGAATCGAAAAGAGGACATTGTGAATGAAATACTGGATGTTTTGAGGCGTTGTATTTAGACAAAAAGTTTTCTATTCAAATAAAAGATTTGAACCATTCACAACAATTGAAGGACGACGGTTTACCAACAAAGGAGCAAAAATACCGTAAATCCTCTAATAAGTCCCTCCCCTCAATTAAGTCCCTCCCCTCAAATAAGTCCCCCCTCAAACAGAATGCCAAACGTACTTGCGAGCTCGCCCGACCAAAACTAAGTGCATATTCGTGTAGATCTCGTCGAGTTACGTAAGAAAAACCCCAATGCCAAAACTTTGTCATTGAAAATATCGGAGAAATTTGAGTTTGAAATTTAAAATTTTTTTGAAAACCCTTACGAAACAATAAGTCCCCCGGGGGACTTATTAGAGGATTTACGGTATATAATATTATGGATGGAATTATATTTTTGATATTTCGAAAAATTCTTTTTTCTATAAATATTTTAAGAGATCAAACACCACAACGTTTCCGGACACAACTTTTGGAGTGGTGAAAAGAAGCATAATAAAATTTTTATGCGTGTGTGAAAAACTTTTCTTTCCGTAAAAAATGAGCATTAATTTTAATCAACGATGTAAAAATGATCTAAAAATCCAGGACAAATTCAGTCGGCAGTAACGAATTATTTGAAATTGAAAAGTTTATTCTCGAAGGTATATCGAAACACTGACATAAGAAGGTACAATAAATTTACGAATAACAAGGAGGAGTTTTTCGCGTGACTGAAAGCGAAGCTTACGTAACATAGCCGGAGTTGACTTGCGAGAGCTAGACTTGACTTGACTTGCGAGAGCTGGTCTTGAGCTGGTCTTTGGGTTAAAGGTATTTGCTCCGATTATCGAGGTCCAAACTGTACGTTGGAAATACCAGCGCGAATGTCTCAGAGTCGGGAAATTCTGAGATTCAACTCAGTTATAAACCCCTTCGTTGATCGATTCAATTAGTACACTGGTAATCAATTGGTACTTGTCTTCATCGGATTCGAAATTTTTGATTCTTAGGTTCGCTCTCAACTTTTATCATAATTTGTGTACAGCACTATGATTAAACCATAACCTGGAAACGAAAAATCCAAAATTCACTCAATTTTCCACTGTGTGCGTAAACGTAGCGTAAGCCTCGACTGGAACTTCACCACCACGACTGCGCTTTGTTCACACAGAACACAATTGAAGCAGAACAGCTCAGAGTTTGGAAGCTTTCTTTTTAAGAAATCTCAATAAAACTCATTTTGAATTAACACTTAGCTTATATCCTTTTGTTTTGTCCTTATATTTTGATCGGGTTTAATACCCGAGTTTCTTTCTCCTTCT
Organism: Ditylenchus destructor; assembly: GCA_022814885.1. Lineage (NCBI taxonomy): Eukaryota > Metazoa > Nematoda > Chromadorea > Rhabditida > Anguinidae > Ditylenchus > Ditylenchus destructor. The sequence continues at coordinate 3,035 of JAKKPZ010001012.1, read as the reverse complement.
TCTCTTCTCTTCCCATCTCGGACAGTGATTTATATTCGTGAAGGTACCTAGGTCCTACTGAGACAAAGCATTGCAGCAATTTTTGGTTTTGTATGCCATTGTGTATGTCGACAAGGACGTACACAACAGGGCTGCAGCTGCTTACACAGGGGGGTGTATAACCGGATAGTGAAAAACACGTCAAAATTTTTGCGTTTTCATGTGAGTTTGATTATTTCACTTGTGCATTCGGATAGAACTTTTTACTATCCGGTAAGGACATCAATATCAGATTTGACATTTTTCCACAAAAAAACCGAGATTTTTGCTACTATCCGGTTTTCACTATCCGGTCAAAAGCTATAAAAGGGTTTTATAGGTTTTGACCGGATAGTGACAACCGGATAGTAGCAAAAATCTCGGTTTTTTTTGTGGAAAAATGTCAAATCTGATATTGATGTCCTTACCGGATAGTAAAAAGTTCTATCCGAATGCACAAGTGAAATAATCAAACTCACATGAAAACGCAAAAATTTTGACGTGTTTTTCACTATCCGGTTATACACCCCCCTGTGTAAGCAGCTGCAGCCCTGGTACACAACTCAACTTTATGTTCACAACTCAATCCACTCAGGTTGACTGAGAGAGTACAGCTTTATGATTAAACTGGAAAAGAAAAATACAAAATTAACTTCACTTTCCACAGTATGCGTGAACACAGTGTAAGCCTCGACAGGAACTTCACCACCACGACTGCGCTTTGCTAGCCCAGAACACAATAGCTTGGTTGGTGGGCCAGCCAAGCTGTGGTGTTCTCAGTGAACACAGCAGTGAATCGAAGCAGAACAGCCCAAGGTTTGGCTCATTCGGCTCTGGCTAGCCGCATCGAAAGCAGGCCTTTGCGTGCGGCCCAGCAATTATTAGCATTGTTCTAACGCACTCCATCTTTTTAACAAACTTCTCCCCGAATTTGCAAATGATTTTCATCTACAAAATCAGCACAGAGACATATCTGCGAACTTCACAACCACGACTGCTGTCTTTTGAATCAGAGCAGAACAGCCCAGAACACAGATCCGGCCCTGGGACAGACAGATCGACAGCGGCCGTCCATGTGAGACCGGGGCCTTAGCAGTTCTGCTTCTGAGACACCCCAAACCCATCTCAATTACTATTGTGTGGTAATCATTTTGTGTGGTAGCCCGGCCAGCCCAGCCAGCTCAGTGAACAGCCCAGAACACAGGGGCCAGACACATCGAAAGCGGCCGTCCATGTGAGACCGGGGCCTTAGCAGCCCTGATTCTGAGACATTCGAAACCCATCTCTATTCCTTTGTGTGGTCATCATTTTATTTATTCATTTTGTATCGATAAAATTCGATTTTAGTAGTTGAATACGCGTTTTATTATCTTATGCATTTTTAATTATGCGAAATAGCGAATGATTTTATCAGGTTGTGATTTCATATTTCTGGTGTCAGATCGGCTCAGGAATTAAGCAAAGATTAACTCAATATCTCTGCAGCCATAGTATCCCAAAATCATGTTTCCCCATTTGAAAATGAATTATTTCCAAATTAAGATATGGGTGCTGCCTAAACGAGACTCTAAGTTTCGCTTGTATGTCTACAACACCGCATTTCCCATTGAACGAAAACTTTCCCATTGCTCTGTCTACAACACCGCATTTCCCATTGAACGAAAACTTGTTGATGCAAATTTCGTTGCTCATTTTAACGAAATATTTGCTTCGAATTGATTTTCTTTGTTTGCCGTCCAACAGACATTTCTTTGTTACACAAAGCAAAAGTTGGGCATTATCGAAAGTTTTAGTAAAATGGCTGCTTAAAATGCAGGAACAAATAAATTATATTTGATATTAGGTGACCAAAGATCAGTTTAAAATGACAACATTCATGTCAATCGCAGTTTGAGCATCGTCCCTGTGCACAATGAAATGACATTGAAGTTGAGCAGGCGCAACGTTTTTCTCAAAATTAATTGGGGTACGACTGTAGTATTCTTTTCGAGTTTGAAATATACTGCAAAATGGTAACTGTAAGAAGTACACTTTTATCTCTGATTTTATACGAATTTCTATAAATTAATGGGCCGCAAGTTTATCTCAAAATTACGAATAAAGTACAAATATGTATTCATGATCAAGGCTTTTCTTTGTTACACGAATCAAAAGTTGGGCATTATCGAAAGTTTTAGTAAATAAATTACTGGCTGATATTAGGTGACCAAAGATCAGTTAAAATTTCAGATTTCGAATATGAATCCCTCGGGATTCGTATTCGAGATTTATTGAGAGAAATAGGCTGATCAGTATTCATTTATTTGTCAACTTAGTCTTTTTCCTGAAATCACATCTGCCGCGTATGATTGTAAAAGGCATTAGGAAATACCATACCAGAAAATAGTTATTCTGGCGATGGAAAAATTTGTCTTACAGGTTGAAATGACTTAAAAATAGTAAAGAGGTAACAAACTCGTTGAAAAATCGCCTCGGGGTCAAACTCTCGAGCAGGTCATTTGATTTACGAGACAATTCGTGGGTAAATTCGCCTGATATTGGAAAAAAATTTGTGGTATAAGAAGTCTGCTTCTAATACTTTTTACAAGGCTAAAGCATACTTTTTACAGAATTAGAAATGGTGATAATATACTTAACTTATCAATTATGGAAGGATTAGGCACTTTAGTTTTGTTCTGTTCATAAATATGCATTACATTAGAATCTGGTGTAAACTAATACGGTAGCTCAGGGAACAACCCTATTAGCTAAAAATTTTGATGATGAGTGCTTGAACTTATTTATTTAATGAATTTTGACGTCTTTTTCGTTTTTTGCAGTTTTATATTGTTCCACTGTCGTCTTTCAATAGCCTTTCAATTGCATCTCAATCAACTTTATTTTGCTACTACATTTTCGCAGACTTCCTCTTATGTTTTGAAATTTATGAGTAATGTGATTTGGGCAGACGATTTCTGTGTCTATTGCACAAACCTCCAATTTTATCTTTCCATTTAATCGCGCTTTTGTTTTGAATT
>JAKKPZ010001010.1:0-10755 GCA_022814885.1 Ditylenchus destructor | reverse complement strand
AGAATTATTGGGTTGAATGAATGAATGAATTTATTCATGAATGAATGAATCGTTCTTTGCGTTGATTAAGGTTTACATATAAAATAAACATTATTTGTACAAAAATAAAATTATAAGGCATACAGGATATCGAATAGGAAAAACCCTTTATTTCCTGGCTTTTTCAGATTATTCTGAAGATGGTTATTCAGTTATTATTACTTTTGTTTGAATTGTGTTCGAAATTCAAAGCGCTGCGTATGGAAAACTACCAAACAGCTATTTATAATTTGATGACAAGGCCATTTAGTACCTGTAATTGAAAGCGTAAAGCTTTCATAGGAAGTAAAGAATAAAACCAATTACTCACATGAATACGTTGCCTGTCTATATATATACTATACAGATTAAATAGTTTCTGCACATTATGAAGCGAAAGCGCAGTGTATGGTTATGTATGCGGGTTTACAGCAACAATGGAAATACTCAAGCACATGTAATACGCTTTTTGACATTGCCATAGCTAACTGTTTTTATTCCTTAACTGTACAGAATAATGGTCGATTAGTATATATGCACTTTGAAAAACAATATTCAACGATAATGACATGGATCAATACCACATGGAATATCTAAATTGCTTAAATGTGTGAGAATTTACTAAAATTAAATTCTTATTATTATTATACCGTTATTGCTAGCAAAATGTTATTTCAAAATTCATTAACAATTTATTTCACAGCTAGAAATAATTTAAAACCTGTTGATATACTAGATATACCATATACTAGTAATATCAGGCTAGTAATAATAATAATCATACCGTATTTATCTTAATCAATGACATCTAAATGCTAATATGCCCGGAAGTAACAGTGCACAAAGAATTGCATGAAATTGTTACGAAGATAACCATATCGACTAGGATATCGTTGACCATTTAGAGTAGGCTAACTCATGAATAGTCCAAATAACTATGCTCACCTATTGTCAACCATTACACTTCTGCTATGTAATTAAGACTAAAACACATTTTGTGCGATATAACGAAACAATGCTGAACAGTTTCTTAATAACTACGCTACATACAATATTCCAAGACATCATCTTACCACTAGCGCACCCAGGGGGTACCGGGGGTACGTACCCCCCCCCCCCAAAATGGGAAAAAGGCGGGACACCGGGAGGAAATTTTGAGAAAGATTTGGGAAAAGCGGGACACTAAAGCGCTAATCATCGGTTCCCAGCTGCCGCACTGTCGGCAGCAGGCTGCCTCCTTTTGTGCGCTAGCTGGAAACCGGCTGCCCTTTGAATGATTTGGCCCTGCATTAGCCGTAAACAATCAATATTTTTGGGCCATTTACTGTTTGCTGTTGACTTTGAGCTAATATTTGGAAATTTCTGGTCAAGATCAACAAATGAACATGTTTAAGGTTTGCTATAAAATTTTTCTATGTTATTCTACTGTCAATGATAACATAGCAGGGTACCGTATACAAGTCATGATATTCTTATGTATCAGACAGCATATTAATTTTTATTTTGTGTATTGATAAGCTCCGTAGAACTAGTACAATTCTCGTTGCGCTAATAACCCATAACATCTAATGTCTACTGTTAGCCTTAACAAATACAAATCCGTCGGCGACAAAACATGAAAATAGATTTAAGTATATTTGTTATAACTGATAATCTATAGAAAGTGTGCCTAATATTAAAATAATTATCAACAAAATCGCAATTGGTCAAACTGGAAATCCCCTAGTCAAAAACCCCTAAGGACTGAATTTCCATCACAAGATTGCTTGAAATCATCATGTGACATAATTGCATTACTCTATTCTTTTAATCGGACAGATGCTATAGATGATATAATTCAGCAAATAAATGTCCTTTGGATACAAGAATAATTGTGAGGCTGGGCGTCCATAAAATAGCGGTAACGGATATTCCGGTACACATTTCCCATGTTAAAAGATTACGACCGGATTCCGCTGCAGAATTATGTGTATTTGATGTGATATTTAGCCAGCTTTTAGACATAAAAATAATTATCTTAATAATCCTCATAATCAATATTATCTTTACCACATGATTTTTGTAATAGTTACATTATAGCACAGTTTCTTTTACAATGTCCAGTCATTAAAAAGTATATAATGTATAATAGTGTGTAAAATATAATTACTTTTTATTATTTTGACTGGTTACGTATGTATCCACTCTACCTAAGTCGCGGATGACCGTCTGTGTGTCGCACGTGCGTAACTTTTTTCTTCCTCTCCTACAGGAGTGTGTGATAGCACATTTTGTAGGTCTCGGCGAGAATAGATAAAAATTAAAAAAACTAAACATTTACGGTTTTTGTTATATATCTTCTTACATAAAAACATTTTAGTGTAAAAGTCATCCAAATCCTCTTACTATAATTATTGGACTAAAAACAAGATACCCATATGTTTATTATAAATGAATTGTGGCTTTTCTGCTAGATATATTGGAATCAACAATGTCAGCGTTATACTCTTGGAGTTAGTCACTGCATTGAGTGTGCTCATTGTATGTGCATTGTAAGTGCAAAATACAGTATACCTTATGCGCCGTTTTATTAGATAGATGATAATATATAACAAACAATTTGTATATAACAAACAAACAAACGCCATTATTTATCAGTTTTAATTACTACACCATGTCTATTTTTTTGAAATTTAATATGGGAATACAAAATTAAACCTTATATAAAAAACTACTTGAATCCTTTTCTAAATAGAATAGAAATATTTATGAAATACTCATTAACAAGTACCTACTATATCATTTTACAAATTTAGCAAGCATTTTTAAATGTATCGATTTTAGAGCAAAATGGCTGCATAAAAGTAATAATGAAAAATATGTGATAATGAATTGTTCATAAAGTCAAGAATATTGGTCGTTTATGGTTACCGCCCAGTTGGGGGGAATCCCAGTTGGGGGGGATAGTTGGGGGACATCCAGTTGGGGGGGGGGGTTTGTTGGGGGGGGGGGGGAATCGATGTCCCCCCAAGTGGATGTCCCCCAACTGGGTTTACCCCCAAGTGTCCCTTTTTTTTTAAAAAACGTTTTTTTACCCTAAAATGCATTTTTTCCCCCAAAAAATGCGTTTTAGGGCCATTTTAGGCTCTGTATTCGATGTTTTCGTTCGTAGTATAAAAGTATAAAATAGATAGTTATAACTCTATATGTAATAATTTCACAATTGAAGTATAAATTTGATAAATAGTTAGTTATAAGTATAAATATATAATAATTTCACTATAGAGGTTGAATTATCAACTATTAAATTTCTATGGAAATATTTTCCCAGATAAATAGAACAAATAAAAAATGTTTGACTTAGCAAAATTACCGCGAGATAAACTTCGTGATAAAATTGCAAAGCTAAAGATTATGAAAACTGTTGAATTACGAAAATTAAACAAACCACAACTAATTGATACATTGATAAATAATCACTTATGTTCAATGTTTCCATATGATGATTCACTTTTTGGTAAATATCACGAAAGAAATAAAAATATACACTTTTCGAAAACACTAAAAGATAATACAAAAGTTATAGTAGTAAAATATGTTATCGATAATAGTATAGCTACAGTGTGAATTGTTAATTTGACAAATTAATAAGTAAATTTATCATAGAGGTAACGTTTTGTTACTCCTGTGCTAATAGAGATAGTATTATATCCATAAAGTCATATGTTTCTAACAACTTTAAAACTAATATACAGTAATATCCACAATGATTACTATTAAAGTTTTGGATTTGAAAAGTTGACAATTTAATATCAGAAGAAAGATAATTTTTTAATTCGATTGGTGGATCTAAACCAAAAGAATCGAAAAAGTAGCATTTTTCCATATTTTTATAATAACATAACCAATGTGTACCGTTATTTATACTTAAGTCTAAATTTACGATTCCACATTCGATATTTTGTATCTTATTTGGAAGAGTATCTAGCATGAATACTCCTCTAAAATTTTTTATTTCTAATTCATTTGCTAATTCTATTAAGTCATAGTTTGATAGCGGTTTCAAATTTTTAGGAAATATTGTCATTTATAGACAAAATTTTTATATAGGAACATAGATTGTATATTTTTTCAAATGTAGTTCTACAGTAAGATTAACTTTCTCAAAACTAATCAAGTTATCATTAATATCAACTAAATCTAACATTATTCTATTTGGTCTATTAATTACTTTATGATATATTATTTGGTTAGGTTCTAAATTTAGTTAGTTTGAATCGATATATTACATTAAGTTTCTTATCATTGACATATGAATCATCTATCAAGTTACATCTGATATAAATATCATCACTTTTTACTTTCATGTTATTATTTTGATCAAGTGATTTACTTTCCAAGTTTCCATCTAATTTTACTAAACCAATTTCAAAGTTTTTATCTAAAAACTCTTGAGGAAATTGATATTGAAAGTAATTACTATTTGAAGTAAGTTGTAGAATTAAGTATGACATTTATATAGAAAAAATTTTCATAAAAAACTTTATATATAACATAGTTATGAATAGCTATTATTTACTTATATAAACGATATTCTTTCCAAATATTAGCTGATAACTGTTTAAGTACTTTCATCATAATAAATGCAGCAGATTCAGTATTATCTGCATCAGTAATATAATTATAACAATTAATAATATATATAATAATATATTATATATAATATAATTACAATTAATAACAAGATTCTTGAATACTATCACATATATCTTGTAATTGTTTAAGTTTTCTTTGTTCTAATAATTCATGTTTCAAATTATTAGGTAATTGTAATTGTTCTATTTCTTTATTGGAAATTTCATTACTTTCAATGATTTTTTTTTTACATATTTCTGCAAATGCTACATCCATTTATAAGGAAAAATATTTCGTTATAAACAAAGAAATATATTTGCTATATTTGTAATAGTTTTTTGTTCAATTATAGATGGGGAAAAAAGATTCGTTATCCCAAAATTTTTTTAAATTTTTTTAACGTCTTTTTCACTTATCTGTGATAAGTCAAAATATAAAAAAAAAAAAGACAAAATCATAGATATTTGATGAAATATGTAATACTTTCACTATGAATGTCAAAATATGAAATTTCACATCTTTGTAAAAATGTGTTAATATTTCACAATTTCTATTAACAAGTATAAGGAAAATTTTTGTAACTTTAACCCTTCATTGCCCGTCCGTAGAATTTAGCTGATTTTTGGTATACGGGGGGCCCTTTGGGTCCCTGATAACGGGAAAAATATTTTTTTTTTTTAAATTAAAACCTTTTCCCGTATTTTCGGAGCGTATCTTTTGAGATACACTGGGCACCATTGGGGGCAAATGCTCCTCTTGGGGGCCCAGTGTATCTCAAAAGATACGCATCCAAATTCCATGCAAATAACGCTTCCGCGCGGTGATCCTAACGCAAAAGTTGCTTATAAGGATGAGAAAAGCAACTTTGCTCTTGGGACACCCGCGGGAGATGCGCACCTGCGCGAAATCTCGACCTCGATACGCTGGGCACAAGAGGAGCATTTCGCCCGAAGGGTGCCCAGTGTATCTCAAAAGATACGCTCCGAAAATACGGGAAAATGGTCAATTTTTTAAAAAAAATAATATTTATATATATAAACAGGGCCCATTTGGACCCCTGATAACGGGAAAAGATATTATTTTTTTGAAATTCGCCCTTTTTTTCCCGTATTTTCGGAGCGTATCTTTTGAGATAAACTGGGCACCTTTGGGGGTCAAATGCTCCTCTTGCCCCCAGTGTATCGGGTCGAGATTTCGCGCAGGTGCGCATCTCGGGGGGGGTGTCCCAAGAGCAAAGTTGCTTTTCTCATCCTTATAAGCAACTTTTGCGTTAGGATCACCGCGCGAGAAGCGTTATTTGCATGGAATTTGGATGCGTATCTTTTGAGATACACTGGGCACAAGAGGAGCATTTGACCCGAATGGTGCCCAGTGTATCTCAAAAGATACTCAAACTAAAATTTGCATTTTTTTCATTTTCTGTAAAGAAAGTTTGTTTTTTCCCCTTTTTTTATACAAAAAATACAAGCATAAATATAAAAAAACCCAAAAAAACACAAGATATTTCCGTTGCGTAGATATAAAAAAATATTCCCTTTTAAGTGAGGTATGTTCGGGAAAACCCGAGGTGGCCGAATGAAAATATTCAAAAAAATTTTAAATTTTAAAAAATAAATTAAAAATTTTTGGATAGATCTATTAATTACTACTCAAAGAACATAAAAAAACAAAGGGGAAAAGTAATAGAGTTTTAAATTACACTCAAAAATTTAGAAAATTCGATGCGTATCTTTTAAAAATACACGGGGGAAATGAAGGGTTAACAAAAATGAAGGTAAAAATTGTAGATTTTGTATGATTTAAGTAGATTTTTGGTGAAATATGTATGATTTTACAAAATAGCGGATTTGGGTAAAAGTGCGCTAGGAGTGGTATTATGTATACTACTGAGGATTGTGCATATATTACGCCAGAAAAAATCGGATTCTTTGTCACACTCTCAGTAGAATGGGTCAAACCTATCCCCATATGGTGTCAGAATGTTTACCCAACACTGCGGTTGTTATTTCCAATATCGGCGTTTTTTCAAAAAAACCTTTTTTGGGGCCCAAAAAAAGGCACTTAAAAAAAAACGAACAGCACTTTGCAAACTATTTTCCGACTATTTTTTTCCCCTAGAAAAAGTGAACTCAGAAAAATCATTTAAAATCATCATTTTTACTAACAATGTCATTTTTGGGAAAAAAATTTCCTTTTTTTAGAAAAATGAGCTCAGAAAATCGAAATCTGTGAAAATATAGCTTTAAGTAACTACCATACAAAGCGTGCCTTTTCCCAAGCGTTTCCCCCCTTTTAAAATTACAATGCACTGTACATTAAACAAACACTTAAGCGTTCTTTTTTGCTTTGAGTAACAATGAATATACATATGAAAGACAAAAACGCCTTACCATTATAATAAGCACGAGCATAAAGTCGATAACCGCTTGGGATGTTTTGTGTGTTTTCCGTACTGGCAATTTGATCTTCGATTGGCGCTTGTTTCGAGTAATTGTTGCCAATGACCCACTCGTTGTATTCTTTGGAAGAGAGCTCTTTTTCAAATATTTTGATGACAGCAGGACCAACTGGGTAAGAATCCTGAAATCAGTGGAAATTTATTTTATCAAGCGGAAGGTTCCGATTATTATTTCACTAGCGGGATATGGTACGAGCCCCTTACCTCGGGCCTGCGGCCCTCGCTCGGCTTCACCGCCCTAATAAGCACCTCTAAGAATGCCTTCTAAAAACTAGAGCAGCCCGGGACAAATTTTGAAAAATTTCGTACCCCGGGGGTATGCCTACCTCAAACGTAATTTTTTTTGGGTTCAGGACCTCTGAAAACCCCCGGGGGTAGAAAATGATTTTATCCGCGCGGGATCAAACCTTCGTCGGCGGGCTGGTATCTGCGCCCCATTGCACTCGTCGGACCTATACTAGAGAAGGCGTGTCCCCTGTAAAGAGAACCATAGGGGGGACCCTATTGATTTTTTTTCAAAATTTTTCCGAAAATGATTTTTCAAACCATAGGGTCCCCCTATGGTTTTTTGGCAAAAATTCTCAATTTGCAAAAAAATCAAGAGGGTCCCCCCTATTGATTTGGGACACGCCTTCTCTAATATAGGGCCCACTCGGCCATGGAAATCGTGACAGATTCTGGCCCCCATCCAAATTTGCGGATTACTATATAAAGGACTAGCTTCAGGACTCCCTATGGGAGTCCAATTAAAAAATTTGTATTCATGTATACCTATGTTCTAAGTTCCCTCATATTCCAAAGGGAAGGTCGGGTGCTCCGCGCCCGACCACAGGACTACCTCCCATCCGCGGAAAGACCCGTGACAAAAAAACCACACACAGAAAATTTTTGTCTAAAATTTTGTCTAAATTTTTTTTACATTTCGATCTAAATTTTTTTAAAACATATCAGCTCACCTATACGAACATTTTTTAAACTATCCTTGTCAGAAATAGGGTGAAAGGGCCAACGGCCAGGGACACCGGGGGTAGCTTAGGGAAAATTTTAATATGGAATATTTGAAAAACCATCAAAAATACTGACCAAAATTACAAATTTTTGGTGCGAGTTTGAATTTGTACTAAACAACCCATTTTTGCCCATAATTTAAAAATTTTGCAAAGATATAGATGAAAAAAAAAAGTAATTAGCAAAAAAAATTCAAACTTTTTCAAATTCAGATTTCCTATATCAATTTCACGGAATAAATGTTTTTTGTACAAATACTACAAAAAATTAGGAAAAAAAAGTGGACGGAAAGACAATACAAATTATTTATCGGAACTAATTAAAGGAAATTTGTTTACCGGAAAGAATCGCTTTCGAAAAAAGGGTCGACTGTATTTGTTTTGTTAAAGTGGAACTACAATTCCACCCTTTTCCAGACTTCCTTTCCAGGAAAAAAGATGTTAAAAAAAAAAGTCTTAAATGTCATTTCCATTCTTGAGTTTTTTACAATATCCCATTTTAATTTTCGATTGTATTAATCACAAAGATAACAAAATTCTCACCATGTAATCTCGTTGACGTAAAGAAGAGCCAAAGAATGTCTGTGTGTTCGAATGAGGTTGCGAATCTCTTGAACAGACTTTTCTTTGCAGCTGGAATAGTTAAAATTTTTTGAATGCTTCCACCATCGTTCCGTTGTCCATTGTAGCCTTGTTTGTGATTCTAGAAAAAAAAAAATGGGTTTTCGCATATTTTTCTGTTTCTGCTAACGAAATTACTAAATTGACTGAAAAAGTGAAACTACGAGAAGATCCTGTTTCAGATGGTCAAGAATGTCGCATATGCCATTTCTCCTCATTCGAGAGGCCAGAAAATTTCGAAGCCAAAATATTCAAAACACATCAGGGATCTCTTCGATCTTCATTATTCAAAATTATAATTTTTTCCTGCAATAGTTGGCTCCATAACCCTTCCTGGGTCCGTTACCTAAAAACTTTGTGGAATCGTTTACATATAGATGTTCTGGCTTAGTAGCAATCTCGTAGCTATTAAATTTCTGGCAACAGAAATTGGAATAGAGATGGCTATGGAGTGTCTCAGAACCAGCGCTAGTAATAATTGGGCAGCACATAGATTCGCCATGTTCGATGTGTCTGGCCCAAAGCCTGTGTTCTGAGTTGTTCTGCCTTAATTCAGTTGGATAATAATATGATTGGGGTGTAGTGTCTCAGAAGCAGAGCTAGTAATGAATGGTGCACACAGAGTATGCATGTTCTGTGTCAGTAGACAGCGGTCGTTGTAGGCAGACATAAATTAATTGCACAAAACGCTCTTTTCCTATACAACAACTGTATAACTCTTTAATGTTTGCAGTTTTCTTTCGAAATACTCTTTTGATGCTCAACAGAATTTTCCAGAACAGTTTGGGCGCGTTAAGAAAGTGTAGTTAGACGCAGTAAATGAGCTAGTAATGGTTGGGTAAGCACTTAGAGCGCTGTTTTCGATGTGGCTGGGGAGATGGGGAGAGAGGTGGTAATGGGGAGGGGCAATGCCTGTTCTGTGTCGGACATCAGTCGTGGCAGTCAGCGCAGGCATCACTTAAATAATACAAAACCATATGGGTTCATATGAAAAAAAAAAAACATAGAGCGTTGTTTTCGGTGTGGCTGGGGGATGGGGAGAGAGGTGGGGAAAGGGGAGGGGCAATGCCTGTTCTGTGTCGGACCTCAGTCGTGCTAGTCAGCGCAGGCATCAATTAAATAATACACCGATATGGGTTCATATGAAAAAGAATAAAACATAGAGCGTTGTTTTCGGTGTGGCTGGGGAGATGGGGAGAGAGGTGGTAATGGGGAGGGGCAATGCCTGTTCTGTGTCGGACATCAGTCGTGGTAGTCAGCGCAGGCATCAATTAAATAATACACCGAAATGGGTTCATATGAAAAAGAATAAAACATAGAGCGTTGTTTTCGATGTGGCTGGGGAGATGGGGAGAGAGGTGGTAATGGGGAGGGGCAATGCCTGTTCTGTGTCGGACATCAGTCGTGGTAGTCAGCGCAGGCATCACTGCCACGCACAATTAAATAATACACCGAAATGGGTTCATATGAAAAAGAATAAAACATAGAGCGTTGTTTTCGGTGTGGCTGGGGAGAGGGGGAGAGAGGGGAGCACTACCCATTATAATTATGCGTAATCAACACAAAGCATATTACGAAATTTGTATAAGAGCTTATGAAATATGCATTGCAAAAGAGTTAAATAAAAGCGGGACAATTAAAACTAGATCAGATCGAGCAGCCATATTTCTGGTTCGCGTATTCAAGTTTACTCACAAAAACACAACAAAAATAGAGATGGATATGGAGTGTCTCAGAACCATGGCTAGTAATAGTTGGGCAGCATATAGATTCGCCGTGTTCGATGTGTCTGGCGCAATGCCAGTATTCTGAGCTGTTCTGTTGTATTTAGTTGGATAATAATATGATTGGGGTGGTGTGTCTCAGAAACAGGGCTAATAATGGCTGGGTAAGTACGTAGAGCGTTGTTTTCGATATGGCTGGGGAGCGGGAGAGGGGTGAGGAGAGGGGGAATGCCTGTTCTGTGTCAGACATTAGTCGTTGTAGTCAGCGCACGGGTCACTACCACGCACAATTAAAGAATACACAGAAATGGGT
>JAKKPZ010001011.1:0-10755 GCA_022814885.1 Ditylenchus destructor | reverse complement strand
CCCACGCGCTGCGTTCACTGGAACTGCAGGTCAAGGAAGGCGAGTTCGTCGCCGTCACCGTCCGTCCGGCTCCGCAAGACCACCTTCCTCAATATCGCCGGCCTGCTGGAAACCTTCACCAGCGGCACCTACATGCTCGATGGCCAGGACGTCAGCAAGCTTGGCGACGATGCCCGCAGCCGCCTGCGCAACCAGAAGATCGGCTTCATCTTCCAGGGCTTCAACCTGATTCCGGATCTCAACCTGTTCGACAACGTGGACGTGCCGCTGCGCTACCGCAAAATGGGCGCCGGCGAGCGCCGCGAGCGCATCGAAAAGGCGCTGAGCCAGGTCGGCCTGGGCTCGCGCATGAAGCACTACCCCAATGAACTTTCCGGCGGCCAGCAGCAGCGAGCGGCGATCGCCCGTGCCCTGGCCGGCAGCCCGCGCCTGCTGCTGGCCGACGAACCGACCGGCAACCTGGACACGCAGATGGCGCGCGGGGTGATGGAACTGCTGGAGGAGATCAACGCCGCCGGCACCACCATCGTGATGGTCACCCACGACCCGGAACTGGCCCCACGCGCGCAGCGCAATGTGCACATCGTCGACGGCCAGGTCACCGACCTGGTGCGCGAGCCGGTGCTGGCCACCCCGCGTCGCATCGTCGCCGTCAACGAGTGAGGGCACGACCATGTTCGCCTACTACGCCCGACTGGCGGTGCGCAGCTTCCGCCGCAACAAGGTACTGACCGCGCTGATGGTGGTCGCCATCGCGCTGGGCATCGGTGCTTCGATGACCACCCTGACCGTGTTCCACGTGCTGTCCGGCGACCCGATACCTGACAAGAGCGACCGCCTGTTCTACGTGCAGGTCGATCCGCGTCCGCGCGCGGGTTACCTGACCGGCGAAGAGCCGGAGAGCCAGATGACCCGCTTCGATGCCGAGACGCTGCTGCGCGAGAAGCGTGGCGAGCGCCAGGCGATGATGAGTGCCGGTGACGCGACCATCGAGCCGGAAGGCAGCGCGTTGAAGCCGTTCAACATCGATACCCGCTGGACCTCGGCCGACTTCTTCCCGATGTTCAACGTGCCGATGCTGTACGGCCGCGCCTGGACGGCCAGCGACGATGACGGTCGCGCTCGCGTGGTGTGCTGTCCAGGGTGATCAACGACAAGCTGTTCCAGGGAGCGGACAGTGTTGGCCGTGAGATCCGTGCCGATGGCCATTCGCTGCGGGTGATCGGCGTAATGGACACCTGGAATCCGAACCGCACTTCTTCGACCTGACCGTCGGCAACTACGGCCGCGAAGAGGCCTGATGATGCCGCTGTCCACCGCGATGGATCTCAAGCTCGGCAGCAACGGCAACATGAACTGCTTCCGCGACGGCGCACCCGATGACGACAGCAATTCGATCAACGCGCCATGCACCTGGATCCAGTACTGGGTGGAGCTTGACCCGTCCAAGGCCGAGGACTACCGCCCTACCTGGTGAAACTCGGACCAGCAGCGGGCTGCCGGCCGTTTCGAGCGCCCGGCCAACGTGCGCCTGCGCACCGTGATGGAGTGGCTGACCTTCAACAACGCGGTACCCACGACGTGCGCCTGCAGATGTGGCTGGCCCTGGGTTTCCTCGGTGTGTGCCTGGTCAACACGGTCGGCCTGCTGCTGGCCAAGTTCCTGCGCCGCAGCGGCGAGATCGGCGTGCGCCGCGCACTGGGTGCCAGCCGCGGGCAGATCTTCCTGCAGTGCCTGGTTGAGGCAGGCGCGGTGGGCGTGGTCGGTGGCGTGCTCGGCATCGGCCTGGCACTGCTGGGCCTGTATGCAGTGCGCCAGCAGCGGTGGGACTACGCCAAGCTTGCCCAACTCGACGGCAGCATGCTGCTGCTCGCCCTCGGCCTGACTCTGCTGGCCAGCATTGCTGCCGGCTTCCTGCCCGCCTGGCGCGCGATGCAGGTCACCCGGCCATCCAGCTCAAGTCGCAGTAAGCACCAGAACGAGGACTTCCCTGGACATCCGCCCCATCCTCAGCACCCTGCGCCGGCACAAGACCGCAGCCGCATTGATCGTGCTGGAAATCGCCCTGACCTGCGCCATCGTCTGCAATGCCCTGTTCCTGGTCACCAGCGCGTGGAAAAGATCAGCCAGCCCAGCGGCCTGGCCGAGAACGAATGGTCATGGTCCGGGTCGCGGCACGGCAAACAGACCAACGCCATGGCCCGCACCAGCGAAGACCTGGCATCGCTGCGCGCGATTCCCGGCGTGACCAGCGTAGCCAAGGTCAACAGCTGCCATTCCGCCGCAATTCGAGCAACACCAGCATCTCGCGCGAACGTGACCAGGAGGCGCCCGACCGCGTTCGTGTCGCAGTACATGGTTGGCGAGAACGCGTTGTCCACCGCTGGGCCTGCAGCTGGTCGCCGGGCGCGACTTCCAGCCCAGCGAGTACATCGACCTGGAAGAAGCACAGAAAATCCGAAACCGGACCGCGCCGGCCGGTGATCATCAACCAGCAGGTCGCGGCCAAGATGTACCCGGACCAGAGTGCGCTGGGCAAGACGTTCTACATGGGCAACCCCCCTGCACGTGGTCGGCGTGGTCGCCCATCTGGCCACCCCCACCGACTACAACGACAACAGCACCCTGTCGATGATCCTGCCGGTACGTACCGACTTCACCCGCGGCCCGTACCTGCTGCGCACTTCGCCGGAACGCCGCGATGAAGTGCTGAAGGGTGCGCTGGCCGCGCTGGAGCACAACGAACCCCAATCGCCTGGTGCGCGAGAAGCTGACCTACGAGGAACAGCGTGCCGACTACTTCAAGAACGACCGCTCCATGGTCGGCCTGCTGGTGACGGTCTGCGTAGCGCTGCTGGTGGTCACCGCGCTGGGCATCGTCGGCCTGGCCAGCTTCTGGGTGCAGCAGCGCAGCAAGCAGATCGGCATCCGCCGCGCATTGGGCGCCACCCGCGGGCAGATCCTGCGCTACTTCCAGACCGAGAACTTCCTGCTGGCCACGCTGGGAATCGTGCTGGGCATGCTGGCGGCGTACCCATCAAACTGGCCCGATGAAACATGTACGAGCTGCCGCGCATGCCGCTGCTGTACCTGCCGCTGGGCGCAGCGCTGCTGTGGATGCTGGGGCAGATCGCCGTGTTCGGCCCGGCCGCCGCGCTGCGGCGGTGCCCCCGGCCGTCGCCACGCGGGGGGCGTGAGATGCGCGCCAGCCTGCTGGTGCTGTTGCTGGCCCTGCCGCTGCCGGTGCTCGCCGGCAGCAGCAGCGCGCAGACGCTGGAGTGGCGCCAGGACGATGCGCGGCTGGCGCTGCGCTCGACCGAAGGCGTGGTGAGGGTGGATGCGGCCAGCCCGGAAGCGCGCTTCGGCGTGCGCCATGGCGACCGCATCCTGCGCGTGGACGACTCGCCGGTGCGGCAGATCGAACAGCTCGCCGACGCCGTACGGGTGGCATCGACACCCACCGTCCACCTGCTGCTGCGCCGCGATGGCCGGATGCTCACCGTGCCGGTGGCGGTGTCGGCGTGGCGGGCGGCGCTGAACCCGCCACCGCCACCGCCACCGCCGCCACCACGGCGCTGAGTCGGGACGCCCCTGCGCTACCGCTGGTTTCGCTATATTGCAGAGCGGCCCGGTAGCGCCGGGCCATGCCCGGCGGTTCCAGCCGCTGCAACTGCACCCGCCCCGCCGGGCATGGCCCGCGCTACCCTCTTTGCGACCCATGCCTGCGATCCTGATCATCGACGACAATGCCGCGTGGGTACCGCGCTGGATGTGCTGTTCTCCCTGCATGACATCGACACCCTGCAGGCACAGAGCCGGCGAAGGGCTGGCGCTGCTGGAATCGCAGCCGGTGGACCTGGTGATCCAGGACATGAATTTCAGCGAGGAACCACCCCGGCGAGGAAGGCGAGGCGCTGTTCGCACAGATCCGCGAACGCCACCCCGATCTGCCGGTGATCCTGCTGACCGCCTGGACCCACCTGAGCAGCGCGGTGGACCTGGTCAAGGCCGGTGCCGCCGACTACCTTGCCAAGCCGTGGGATGACCGCAAGCTGCTGACCACGGTCAACAACCTGCTGGAGCTGTCCGAAGCGCGGCGCGAACTGGACCAGCGACGCCAGCGTGAAAACGCCAGCGGCACGCACTGGAAGAGAAGTACGACCTGTGCGGCGCGGTGTTCGCCGATCCCGCCAGCGAGCGGGTGATCGCCCTGGCCTGTCCAGGTCGCGCGCTCGGAGCTGCCGGTGCTGATCACCGGCCCCAATGGCGCCGGCAAGGAGAAGATCGCGCAGATCATCCAGGCCAACTCGCTGGTGGCCAAGGGCCCGTTCGTGGCGGTGAACTGCGGCGCGCTGCCCCTCCGAACTGATCGAGGCCGAACTGTTCGGTGCCGAGGCCGGCGCCTATACCGGCGCCAACAAAGCGCGCGAAGGCAAGTTCGAGGCAGCCGACGGCGGCACGCTGTTCCTCGACGAGATCGGCAACCTGTCGCTGGGGGGCAGATGAAGCTGCTGCGCGTGCTGGAGACCGGGCGTTTCGAGCGCTTGGGTTCCAATCGCGAACGCCAGGTCAAGGTGCGCGTGGTCAGCGCGACCAATGCCGATCTGCCGGCGATGATCCGCGAGGGCACGTTCCGCGAAGACCTCTACTACCGGCTCAACACGGTGGAACTGACGCTACCGCCGTTGGCCGACCGCCCCGGCGACATCGTGCCGCTGGCCGAGCATTTCCTCAACATCGGCAAGCCGCTGTCCAGCACGGCGGCCACCGCAACTGCAGCGCCACCCGTGGCGGGCAACGTGCGCGAGCTGCGCAACGTGATCCAGCGTGCCGAAACTGCTGGCCACCGGCAACCGCATCGAAGTGGCCGATCTCAACCTGCCGCGTGCACCGGCTGCGTCGCGCCCCGACGCCAAGCGCGGCAATGATCCCGATCGCGCACGCATCGAAGAAGTGCTGGCGCGCAACCACGGCGTCATCGCACAGGCGGCCAACGAGCTTGGACTGAGCCGGCAGGCGCTGTACCGGCGCATGGACCGTCACGGCATCCCACGCGAATGAAAGCGACGCTCCTTCACCTTCCGCCTGTTCCTGCGCCTGCTGCCGGTGCTGGCGCTGGCTGCCGCGCTGCCGTGGCTGCTGGCCTACTGGATGGACCATGGCTGGGTGGTGACCACGGTCTCCACGATCGTCCTGCTGTCATTGATGTGGTGGACGCTGCGCCGCGCCACCGCACCGGTGCGCTCGTTGATGCGGGCGCTGTCCGGGACCACCAGCAGCTACCGCGACGGTGAGTACAATTTCGGCATCTACTGGCCCGGCAATGACGAACTGGGTGACCTGGTGCAGGCGCACCGCGAACTGGGCGAAGTGCTGCGTGCACAGCGCCAGGGCCTGGTGCAGCGCGAAACTGCTGCTGGACACCATGGTGCAGAACACCCCGGTGGCGATGCTGCTGATCGCTGCCGGTGGCGATGGCATTTCCCGCGTGGTGTTCTCCAACCTGGCCGCGCGCAAGCTGCTGCACAGCGGCTGGAAGCTGGAAGGCCAGCGCATGGAAGACGTGCTCGAGCAGCTGCCGGTGGAACTGCGCGATGCCATCGGCCGCGGCGGCGACAGCCTGTTTGCGGTCAAGTCGGAAAAGCGAAGAGGGCGTGGAAGGCGACGAGGACGACGAACAGGTCTATCACCTGTCGCGGCGCGCGTTCCAGCTCAACGGCCGCCCGCACGATCTGTTGCTGGTGCGCCAGCTCACCGCCGAACTGCGCCGGCAGGAAGTACAGACCTGGAAGAAGGTGATCCGGGTGATCAGCCACGAACTCAACAACTCGCTGGCGCCGATCGCCTCGCTGGCGCACTCCGGTGGCGAGTTGGTCAAGCGCGAACGCTTCGACCGGCTGCCGGAGATCTTCACCACCATCGAAGACCGGGCCCGCCACCTCGAAGGCTTCATCCGCGGCTACGCGCGTTTCGCCAAGCTGCCGCAGCCGCAGCTGCAGACCGTGCACTGGGCGCCGTTCCTGTCCAGCCTGTGCCAGCAGATTCCGTTCACGATGGAGCGTGCACCCGACGAGGAACTGAGCAGCCGGATCGACATCGCCCAGTTCGGCCAGGCCCTGCTCAACCTGCTGAAGAATGCACACGAAGCCTGCGCAGAAGCCGATCCGCCCAACGACGACGTGCAGATGCAGCTGACCCGGCTGCCGCAGTGGCTGCGGCTCGACGTGCTGGACCGGGGCAAGGGCATGAACGAGCAAGTGCTGCAGAATGCGCTGATGCCGTTCTATTCGACCAAGCGCAACGGCACCGGGCTGGGCTGGCCCTCACCCGCGAGATCGTCGAGGCGCACGGCGGCCGCGTGTCACTGCAGAACCGCACCGAGGGCGGGCTATGCGTGTCGATCCTGTTGCCGGTGGGGTAGGTTTGTTCTTCCTTCCTCTGTTGATGGCTGAAGGTTGATCATGGTTCATGGGTGTCACTTTTTCTTTGTACGCAAAGAAAAGTAACCAAAAGAAGCGTTCCGCCGGCCGCGAGCCGTCGTGCTGCGCATCGGTGCTCGGCTCGCTTCAAGACGGACTCGAGAAGCAGAGCAAAAGCATCCACGCATGGCGTGGATCTACTGGGTGCAGCTGTGGCCTTTGACTTGGGTCCGCCTTGAAGCGAGCCGAGCACCGCAGGGCCGGCGAGGCGAAGAGGCGCGGGTGTCTGAGCGCAGCGAGTTCCCGCGCCGTCCCTCGACGGACCGAGGAGCGCAGGGTACCGGCGTGCGCAGCACGACGGCTCGCGGACTGGCGGCGCGTTTCTTTTGGTTACTTTTCTTTTCGCGCGAAAAGAAAAGTGACACCCATGAACCGTGATCAACCTTCAGCAATCATCAGAAGAAGCATAACTAAAGCACCCGTCGCATCGCCACCCGCAGGTGCATCGGGAATCCCAATGCGGCTTCCTCGGCCATCACCCCTCGCAGGCCAGCACCCCACTGTGGCTCCGCCAAGACGTTGAATCCTTCGCTGGCATAGAAAGCCGCATTCCACGGCACATCGGACAACGTGGTCAGCACCGCCGCCGGATAGCCAAGCGCCTTGGCCTCGGCCAGCGCATGCCGCAGCAACGCTCGTCCGTAGCCACGGCGAGCATGATCGGGATCCACGTCCATCTGCAGCACATGGAATCGCCCTCGAGCGCCCCACCAGCAGGTAGCCGGCGATGCCGCCATCGGCGCCATCGATGACCCACAACAGGCCACGCTGCAGCCCGGCCTGCAGCGTGGGAAGGTCCAGTCCATGGCCGGCGAACACCGGGTACGCCTCGTGCCCGCGCAGCAGTGCTCCCGCACGCTGTTCGATGCGGGGCAGCGCGTCGAGTTCGTCGACGCGCCGGTGGCCTCGGCTCAGCTTTTCTTGACGGGGCGCTGCCAGCCATCGATGGTTTCCTGGCGCGCACGGGCCACGGTCAGCTTGCCGTCCGGCGCAGTGCGGGTGATGACCGAACCGGCAGCGATCGTCGCCCCTTCACCGATCAGCACCGGCGCCACCAGCGAACTGTTGGAGCCGATGAAAGCGTTGTCGCCATGGTGGTGGTCGACTTATTCACGCCGTCGTAGTTGCAGGTGATGGTGCCCGCACCGATGTTGACCTTGCTGCCGATCACCGCGTCACCCAGATAGGTCAGATGGTTGGCTTTGCTGCCGACGCCCAGGGTGACCTTCTTGGTTTCCACGAAGTTGCCCACGTGCACGCCATCGGCCAGCACGGTGCCCGGGCGCAGGCGCGCGAACGGGCCGAGCTGGGCCGCGCCCTCGCTGATCACGCCTTCCACATCGCAGTGCGCACGCACTTCAGTGCCCGCGCCGAGGGTGACGTCCTTCAGCCGGGTGAACGGGCCGATGGTCACGCCATCGCCGAGCACCACCTTGCCTTCAAGAATCACATCGACATCGATCATCACATCGCTGCCGACGACCACCTCACCCCGGATATCACACGGGCCGGATCGCGCACGCGCGCGCCCTGGATGCACAGCGCGCGCACCGCGCGCCGCTGCCAGGCCCGTTCCAGCTGCGCCAGCTGCCATGGATCATTCGCGCCTTCGGCGTCCTGCGCATCGGCCACCAGGGCCATCTCCGCCGGTGTGAACTCACGGGCGGCGAAGGCGAACACATCGGTCAGGTAGTACTCGCCCTGCGCATTGCTGTTGGACAGCTGCGACAGCCAGCGGCGCAGCGCGGTCGATTCGGCAGTGATGATGCCGGTGTTGATGATGCGCACCCGGCGCTGTTCGTCATCGGCGTCCTTCTGCTCGACGATCGCCCCCACCTTGCCTTCGGCATCGCGCAGCACACGCCCATAGCCGGTGGGATCGTCGACATCGGCAACCAGCACCGCCAGCCGGCCGGCTGGGCCAGCAGGTCGCGCAGGGTCTGCGCACGGATCAACGGCACATCGCCGTACAACACCAGCACCTGTGCGGCGTCGGGCACCTCCGGCATGGCCTGCGCAACGGCGTGACCGGTACCCAGCTGCTGCGCTTGCTCAGCCCACAACAGGTCCGGCTGGTCAGCGAAGTAGCTCCGCACCTGATCCCCGCCGTGGCCGTACACCACGTGGATGGCGGCCGGCTGCAGTTCGCGCGCCGTGGCGATCACATGGGCCAGCATCGGCTGCCCGGCAATCGGCTGCAGTACCTTGGGCAGCACCGACTTCATGCGCTTGCCGGCGCCGGCGGCGAGGATGATCACGTGCAGGGGTTGGGTCATGCGGGCAGTCCACGATTCGATGGCGGTGATTCTAGAACGGGGGCCGTTAACATGGAGCCCCCACCATGACCCCGGCGCCATGAGCCTGCTTCGCCAAGGCCGTTCCTATCTCATCGTCGGCCTGCTGCAGCTGCTGCTGGACTGGGCGGTGTTCGTGCTGGCGACGGCGGCCGGCATGCCCGCAGCGCCCGGCAACATCTGCGGGCGCGTGGCCGGCATGCTGCTGGGCTTCTGGCTCAATGGACGCATCACCTTCGCCGACGCCAACGGGCAACGCCTGGGCTGGCGCCGCTTCGCACGCTTCCTGCCGCTGTGGCTGCTGATGACCGCGGCCAGCACGCTGCTGGTGGCCGCCGCCGACCATGCGCTGGGCCTGCAGCATGCCTGGCTGGCAAAGCCGCTGGTGGAAGGCGGGTTGGCAGCGCTGTCGTTCGTGTTGATGCGGTGGGTGGTGTACCGCTGAATCCCGCCGTGGTTGGCGGCCAGCGGCCGCACTACAGAGTCCCCCACACATGCAAAAACGCCGGCACTGGGCCGGCGTTCCTGCTTGATGGCGCTGGACCTCAGTGCTTGAGGGTCTTGCGCAGGCGCTCCAGCGCCTGCAGCTGGACAACGGCCTCTGCCAGCTTCTGCTGGGCTTCGGCCACTTCCATCGCTTCGCCGCGGTTGGCCAGGATGCGCTCGGCTTCTTCCTTGGCCTTGCGGACGCGAGGCTTC
Organism: Ditylenchus destructor; assembly: GCA_022814885.1. Classification (NCBI taxonomy): domain Eukaryota; kingdom Metazoa; phylum Nematoda; class Chromadorea; order Rhabditida; family Anguinidae; genus Ditylenchus; species Ditylenchus destructor. Next base: position 1,283 of record JAKKPZ010001011.1, on the reverse strand, counting down.
GTCGATGTCCTGCGCGCGGATCGCGGTGTCGGCCAGCACGGTCACCACTGCGGCTGCACTTCCAGGATGCCGCCGGAAATGGCGAAATCCAGCTGCTCGCCGCTCGGCGTGGTCACTACCACCTTGCCCGGCTTCAGGCGGGTGATCAGCGGTGCGTGCTTGGGCGCGATGCCCAGTTCGCCCAGCTCACCGGTGGCCACGACCAGGGTCGCTTCGCCACGGAAGATTTCCTGCTCGGCGCTGACGATGTCGCAACGGATGGTGCTCATGTAACTCTCTTCGCTAGGGGCGGGTCGAACCCACCGCAGGGATTCCGCAGCGGTGGGCGCAGGCCCACCCCGTGTCACGGTCGGGGACGGGCGTGTCCGTCCCCGCCGCATCAGGCCTTCTCGGCCATCTTCTTGGCCTTCTCGACCGCTTCTTCGATGCCGCCGACCATGTAGAACGCCTGCTCTGGCAGGTGGTCGTATTCGCCTTCCATGATGCCTTTAAAGCCACGGATGGTGTCTTTCAGGGAAACGTATTTACCCGGAGAACCGGTGAATACTTCGGCCACGTGGAACGGCTGGCTGAAGAAGCGCTCGATCTTGCGGGCGCGCGAGACGACCAGCTTGTCCTCTTCCGACAGCTCGTCCATGCCCAGGATGGCGATGATGTCCTTCAGGCCCTTGTACTTCTGCAGGGTCTGCTGGACGCGCTGGGCGGTGTCGTTAGTGCTCGTGGCCGATGACCAGCGGATCCAACTGACGGCTGGTGGAGTCCAGCGGGTCAACTGCCGGGTAGATACCCAGAGAAGCGATCGAACGCGACAGGGTCACGGTCGAGTCAAGGTGGGCGAAGGTGGTGGCTGGTGACGGGTCAGTCAAGTCATCCGCAGGTACGTATACCGCCTGAACGGAGGTAATAGAACCGGTTTTGGTAGAAGTGATACGTTCCTGCAGAACACCCATCTCTTCGGCCAGGGTTGGCTGGTAGCCTACTGCTGATGGCATACGGCCCAGCAGTGCCGACACTTCGGTACCGGCCAGGGTGTAGCGGTAGATGTTGTCGACGAAGAACAGAACGTCCTTGCCCTTGCCGTTCTCGTCCTTCTCGTCGCGGAAGTACTCCGCCATGGTCAGACCGGTCAGTGCAACGCGCAGACGGTTTCCCGGCGGCTCGTTCATCTGGCCATATACCAGGGACACTTTGTCCAGTACGTTGGAGTCGGTCATTTCGTGGTAGAAGTCGTTACCCTCACGAGTACGTTCACCTACGCCCGCAAACACGGACAGACGCTGTGC
>JAKKPZ010001009.1:0-10793 GCA_022814885.1 Ditylenchus destructor | reverse complement strand
CACAAAAAACAGGCAACTTGTGGAAAAATAAATGAAAATTTGCATACAACTTGAAAATATTGCCCTTATAAGGTACTTTTGTGGTAAATTTAGGTACTTTTTATAGGTTTTTCAAAATTACTATGGCAGTACCAGTTGGGGGAGTTACAATTGGGGGATTTGGGTAATGCTAGCCTTACAATCAGGGGCGATTCTGATGTGTGATGAAATTTCATCACACATCAGATTTCCCCTGATTGTACGCACGCCCATGCCCTCTTACAATCAGGAAATATCAGATGAAATTAATTTTCATCAGATTTTCCGATGAAAATTCCGATGAAATTTCATCACACATCACCCGCTTAAAATAGCGAAAATTTGATGAAAATTCCAGTGTTAAATATAGCAGTTATTTTATCTACATATTTTATTTCCATTTTGGAGCGTTTTTCTCTATGTTGGTCATAAACCTGATATTACTCACTCTATATCAACTTCTTGTCGGGATTTCAATGCATTTATCAGAATTTATCTAACTTTTCGTTTTTTCACTCAAAAATGCACTTTTTTCAACCACCCTAATTTTCATCAGATTTTGGGTGCATTTTTCGAGCTTTTTCATTGTGGTTATCATATGTCTTGTAAATATATTGTGTTTTGACAAAACAATGCCATGTTTTGTCAAATATTATTTACAGTGATTTTCGCAAGAGATAATTCACTCAAAAATAATTTTTTTGAAGAATGGACAATACATAATGAGGTAAAAAAATAAATTGAGCATTGTCTCTTAAAAGCAGGGTTTCTATCTGTCCTTATTTGTAAGAAATGTTCTTATTTTTAGGGTCCCAATCTTACAAATTTAAAATGTTCTTATTTTGTTCTTATTTCACGCAATATCCATTTCCAAATGGGAATTTTTGAAATACAAGCAACTCCATCAAGTTTTTTAAAAAATATTAAAAATTTTCATATGAAAATCATAAAAAATTGAAAAAGATTCAGAAAACGATTTTCAATCAATAGGGCCCCTATGGTTTTTTTGACAAAAAATTTTTTTAAGAATTTTTTTGCCAGACAAACCATAGGGGTATTATAAATTTTTTTCGATAAATTTTTCAGAAAACGATTTTTCATTCAATAGGGTCCCCCTATGGTTTTTGGCAAAAAATTTCTAAAAAAATTTTTCGAAAATTTAAAGAAATATCGGAAAATTTTAGACGAAATTTTAAAAATTGTGAGCAAAATTTGTAAGATTTTTGAAACTTCTGAAAAAATCTTGAAAATTTTCTCCGGCGGCCGCCGGAAAAAAAGTTTCGAAAAAATCAATAGGGGGTTCTTATTTTTGACCCCGACCCGATGGAAACCCTGCTTAAAAGTCAAACAATATGTTAGAGACACCAGCAGTCACTACAAATCGCAAAGGAATTATGAAATTAAGCTACAAATTTTTACTTTTGTACCAAAGAACAAAAAAATTTTGCACAAAAAAAACAATATATTTACAAGACATATGATAACCATAATGGGAAAGCTCGAAAAATGGACCCAAAATCTGATGAAAATTAGAGTGGTTGAAAAAGTGCATTTTTGAGTGATAAAATTAAAAGATAGAAAATTCTAAAAAATGCGTTGAAATCCCGACAAAAAGTTGACATAGAGTGAGTAACATCAGATTTATGACCAACATAGCGAAAGACGCTCCAAAAATGGAAATGAAATCTGATGAAAAAAATCTCCCCACAAATCTGATCAAACTTTTGTTTGATCAGAATCACCCATCAGATTTTTCATCACACATAAGATATTTCGCTATTGTAAGCACCCGATGAAAATTTCGTCGCCCGATGAAATTTCATCAGAATTTTCATCAGATTTTTCGCTATTGTACGCGGGTGATGTGTGATGAAATTTCATCACACATCAGATATTTCGCTATTGTAAGGCCAGCATAAACACCCCCCACCCCCAACTCCCCCCCCCCCCCCCAATTGTAACTCCCCCAATCCTACTTTTCCCACCTCACCGAGTAGCCATAAATTCAAGGTGCAGCACAAAAATCCGTTGGATAGCGGTTGTTACTTTCTATGCATAGGAGATAAACTTTTGTATGCCAAATATTCTTGTGCAAATATTTTCTGTAATTCATCAAAAAGTAGCCTTTCTGTAATAATTCATGCTTTTCCAACCAATAAATGACATCGGAAATCAAAATTTTGATAGAAGATAAAGTCAATTTTTAGCAAAGTGAAACTTGAAAGTTAAAGTTCAGCTTCTAAATATAGCACAACGTTTGACAAAAGCGTGGATAATTAACTATAGAAATTATATTGATCTCAATATCACCTTATCCCAATGGCGCGGAGGCTCTGTCACTCTGTCGGGAGCTCACTTTTCAAATACAGGATAGATCGGGGCGGGACTTGGGGGAATCGGTAGAGCATGGTCGACTTCCGAGGGGAAACATTCGTCAAATTTTTAGATGGTCTACGTTTGTCTAAGTTTTGTCTATAAAAGTGACATGACATGACCCCATGTCATGTAAGGTGACATGACCCCATGTCACCTTACATGACATCACGTGACGTCATGTAAGGTGACATGGGGTCATGTGACAGGGGTCACGTGACAGGGGGTCACGTGACAGGGGTGTCACGTGATGTCACCTTACATGACATAGGGTCATGTCATGTAAGGTGTGATACTTTTTGCCCTGTTATGGGGAGAAGGCATACTGATATAGACCTCTCGCCGCGAAGCCCCCAGGGCGCGCGTAGCGCGCACTTGCGGCGCGTTCGCTGTATAGACTCCACTAGTCAAAGTACAATCATTTAACCTAATTTTCTTTTCATAACTTTGCTATCAGTTTCGAGTTTTGTTCATATTTTGTATATATTTGGGACTGAAAGTAAGAAAATTTATAAAGGTAGAAAATTATTTCTGAAATTAAGCAATATAAAGTTTTCTTTTCCTTCTCGCTCAATGACTATTATTGACTACGTTTATTTTTGTAAGTGTTTCATATTGGAATTGTTTAACTTCCATAATACACAAAACAAACACATTGGATTGTCAGTCTTGACGGATGTTATATAACACAGAAGTTGTTCCTGCGTACAATACATATTTGGTGTGTCCTCGAGTTGTGAAATTCTCGTCCTGCAAACTTATTTCCGTTCGATTTCACTGTTTGCTGAAAGATTTTGTATACGCAAATGAGCCATAATGTAACAATTCTTGGTGGGACAATGTTATTGCAAAGCAGAAGAAAGTTTCCTTTTAAGCAATGCAAAAATATCTGTTGCATAACAGCGGATTAACATCCTATAATTCTCGCCTAATAAACTAAAGACAGACACGATGGGGTCATCTCCTCCAATTTTAATACACTATTGCAAGACTCTATCAATTGAGTATTTTAATTACATGATATTGAAAATGAGATTACGCAATCTGTTCATTTTTAGCAAATTATTTCAACTTTTGTCCCTATTTTCTGTGCTGTCATTTAATTTTCGCACATTAATTACTGGCACATTTACAGCAGATAAATTTCAATGTTATAAAATACATTCGTGGTTTAATTAAATTTTTGACAACTTTCTTTTTATTCCCTATTTATATGTTTCAACAACTTTCAACATTTCCCTCGCAGGTGTGTGTTTTGCACTTTAGCGCTGTCTTTTCTGCAGACGACCTCAAAGGCTATCTGTTGCAGGTCCTTGTTGAAGGATCATACAAAGCCAAGGTGCGAATACGCCGCCCGACACTGCCGACTTTACTTTCCCTTGAGGGCACTTGTCTCCCGTCCAAAAAGCTCTCCTAAGATCGACCGCTCATTTAAGTCACCAAACAATATTCGCTTGACGGAATGCAGTTTTGTTGTTTTGTAGAGAAATGAGAATAACAAGCACAATACCCGGTCCGGCCGTTCCCATAACTTGAAAGTGATTTTGAGGACGCACTTCAGTCGCACTTGTGTTCACCTTCGACCTGGCAGGCTAGAGGGCTTTGATTATAGCCGACATTGCGTAACGGTTATGGCAAACACTTTTAAGGCAAAGTTGAAAATTCATTTTTACGCAGAAATTTTAAGAATATGCTTTTTGTATTTATACTATAGTAAAAGTATTTTAACTTGACAGTAAATAAATCAATTATTATTCATGTATATTGTCATATCGTCAAATTTGTTTTAATTATTTTAGCTATTTGTCCAGGATTCCAGACAGAATCAAGATCTCCTAATGGTGGGCAACTAGTGATTATTGGAGTGTTACCTTCTTCCTAATTGAGGGATTATCTACCCGAGTTGTCATGTTTATTATTGGAATTTGATGAAAAACTGTATCTATTTTTAAGGGCAGGTGCAATGGCTACGGTCAATTTTCTTATGGAGTCAACGGTGGATTGTTTAAGTTACTTTGAGAAATACCGAAACTGTTCCTATGAAGCCGTTCCTAGTTTTGGAGCTCTAAAACACAATGCTCACAAAAACGAATTTAAGGACGATGTCGAGCCAAATTAAAACTTTCCTCAGCCCTATACCAACTTATTAATTTTTACAAGACCGCTAGAGTACGTTCATATAAATGGAAGAGGTTGAACAATCTCTAACATTAGTGACATTTCACAATTCAGTCAAATCTTTAGTCTGTTTAAACCGGCGCAACCTCTATTTGCCAATGGATCAAGAAAATCTGCAAAAAGCACTGCCGACTAAATGATTGAGCAAATGATTTCTCGCCATGCCAATCCAATCAGTTCATTCACCCACAAAGGAATGGACGAGTGGGGATAAACTGTATGCCGCCACAAGAAAATGGCCACTTGTCATCCATCGCTATTTGTAAGATGCACCATGCAAGTACAATGACTTGAATCGCCTGTTCATACCTGTATATACGATTTGTCGAAAGCAAGTACCTATTTTGAGACCAATATATTTTTATTGATATTATTTATAGATAGAATCAATCAATCAAAATAAAATAATCAGCATTATTTTTGTACGAGAGTGTAGCGCCGCGGCCTTCGCCGCGCATACGGGCCTATATCATGAAAGCTTCTAGAACATTCTGGAAGGTTCCAAGGTAAATTCTGACCCCGGATTCAAACTCAGCGGGGTCGATTTGCTATATAGGGACAAAATTTCGGGCCTTATCCTTGCTTTCTGCTCAAAAATGGCCATTTTTGGCCAAAAATCGAAAGGTCGCTCAAAATTCCTGGAAATATTTTCTCGCCAGCTCCCGAGGAGCAAAATGGCATATCACACGCTTCGAAAGGCGTAACGCTGAGAAAGTTGGGTTTTCGGCCTCACACGGCGCGGAAATGCGACTTATTTTTTCAAATATCCTAATGACTCTAAGTTATGCTTAACCCTTCATTGCCCGTCCGTAGAATTTAGCTGATTTTTGGTATACAGGGCCCATTTGGGTCCCTGATAACGGGAAAAATATTATTTTTTTGAAATTCACCATTTTCCCGTATTTTCGGAGCGTATCTTTTGAGATACACTGGGCACCATTCGGGTCAAATGTCCTCTTGTGCCAGTGTATCTCAAAAGATACGCATCCAAATTCCATGCAAATAACGCTTCTCGCGCGGTGATCCTAACGCAAAAGTTGCTTATAAGGATGAGAAAAAACAAATTTGCTCTTGGGACACCCGCGCGAGATGCGCACCTGCGCGAAATCTCGACCTCGATCGCTGGCACAAGAGGAGCATTTGACCCGAATGGGCCCAGTGTATCTCAAAAGATACGCTCCGAAAATACGGGAAAAAGGACGAATTTCAAAAAATTCCCGTTATCAGGGGGCCAAATGGGCCCTTTTATATATATAAAAATTATTTTTTGAAAATTCGACCATTTTCCCGTATTTTCGGAGCGTATCTTTTGAGATACACTGGGCACCATTCGGGTCAAATGCTCCTCTTGTGCCCAGCGTATCGAGGTCGAGATTTCGCGCAGGTGCGCATCTCGCGCGGGTGTCCCAAGAGCAAAGTTGCTTTTCTCATCCTTATAAGCAACTTTTGCGTTAGGATCACCGGCGGGGAGAAGCGTTATTTGCAGGGAAATTTTGGATGCGTATCTTTTGAGATACACTGGGCACAAGAGGAGCATTTGACCCGAATGGTGCCCAGTGTATCTCAAAAGATACTCAAACTAAATTTGCATTTTTTTTTTCATTTCTGTAAAGAAAGTTTGTGTTTTTCTCATTTATACGTAAAATACAAGTCATAAATATATAGAAACCATAAAACACAAGATATTTCCGTTAGCGTAGATATAAAAAAATATTACCTGAAGTGAGGTATGTTCGGGAAAACCCGAGGTGGTCGAATGAAAATATTCAGAAATTTTAAATTTTAAAAACATAAATTATAAATTTGGTATAGATCTATTAATTACTACTCAAAGAACATAAATAAACAAAGAGGAACGTAATAGAGTTTTAAATTACACTCGAAATTCTAGAAAATTCGATGCGTATCTTTTAAGATACTCTGGGAAATGAAGGGTTAAACTTTTTATAGTTACAAAATTTACTCACTTTGGTTCATGGAAAAGTTCAAGATAGCATAGTTTATGAATATTTTTAGTTATGCAAAAAAATTTTAGTCATTCAAATAATTTTAGTCATGATAAATATTTTTTAGTAATTTTTAGTCATGCAAGAATTTTTAGTCAGGCAAGAATTTTTTAGTAAAGTAAAATTTTTAGTTATTATAAACATAGTTTTGGAATACTTTTCAAAAAATTGATTTGTCCTGCGACGAAATTAGATTCCAAAACTGTTTAGCACAACTGATACAAACTTCACATTCTAGTTTCTTAATTTAACTCTTATTTTAATTTTGAAAATTATCTTCTCTTTCCCACCAACCCCATAGTGATTTACTTTAATCGCTAAGTTGTGAGGGTCCTACTGAGGACGACCCAACCTCATAACAGATACTTGGTCTAGTCGTCTAGGATCAGGGTCGAAACGGCTAGATAAACTTCATTTATGAAAAATCACCTCCTTTCATTTTCTTTATCTTACTATATGAATTTACACTAATAACAGATAGGTAAAATATTTCGGAACTAAATTTTCTATTAGTTAGAGTAGGAAAATTTCCGAATAACCACGAATGTGGCAAATTTTTGAACGTAATTCACGTTTTTCAATATGTTTCTAGGTAACTGCTATGCCACCACACTGGAACGGATCATTTTTTAAAACTCGCAAAAGAATTGCTTGTAAAAATGAGAGAAATGGCGGAATGGGAGATAAGGATCTGCGTGATCCGATGGAGCAATTATTCAAAATGAGGAGGCTAATCTTCCATCAAATGGCAGGTGACAACTCACCGGTGACGGTTTTTAAAAACCCGCAGGGTGATTAATATGCGGCCCCTCATTATTTCATTTTCATCGACACCTCTTCATTTTTTTGTCCAAGCACACCAATTAATTCGTACCAATTCATTGATGTCGGCATAATCAAATGCGCAAACCCTGAGACGCATTCCGAAGTTGAAATTATTCGCCCCATTAATCACTTCGAAACGTTTTCACTAAACATTAAATTATCAGACATAAAAATCACTGCTTTTGAATACATTACGTTTGAACTTTTTAATTTGTTTACGAATTATCGATTAAATTTTCGGAAGAATATTTTAAGAGCTGAAGTGATTCCATTCATATACATTGTTCTGATCGGGGTACGGGACAGTTCATCACCTGGGACAATTCATCACCTGGGACAGTTCATCACCTGGGACAATTCATCACCTGGGACAATTCATCACCTGGACAATTCATCACCTGGGACAATTCATCACCTGGGACAATTCATCACCCATAGAGAAAAATGGCCAATTTTTATAAAAATTTCACATTTTTTAATTTCTTTATGATAACAATGGTAACAAACAAAATTTTTTCCCCATTTTCATCTCATCCCCAATTTCAAAAACATCATCAATAACAATATTCTGAAATTCCTCTCAAAAGCTCAATAACAGTTCTCTCATTTCTTCGATATTTCCCGCAGAATTTTCAAAAATTTGTTTTCGCATCTTTGTACTTCCGCGCTTGTCTTTCGGTTGACGTCTGCAACCCAGCATATACTGTTGATCTCGGCCATGCTGAACTTTCTTGAGCGATAGGATGAAATTTCCAAGCGTAGGGTGGCATACGCCCAACTCAGATTGAATTCGACGATTTGCCGCTTCGGATTATTAGGATAATAGCACTCAAGATAATAATTTTCCATAAAATTCCGAAAAATAGCACCAAATATTACCTGAGTTGCCTGAATAACCGGTCCATGATGATGTCCAACATTTTTCTCCATGGGTGATAAATTGTCCCAGGTGATGAACTGTCCCAGGTGATGAATTGTCCCAGGTGATGAACTGTCCGTGTCCCTTCTGATCTGCACAATGTTGATGGGACGCAAGAATGTTTAATGTCTGTAAATAAAATTCTATTTTTCCACGCCCACCAGACATGTTTCTTGGTCAGTTCTGGCTGTGTTTTTCGATTACCAAGATTACTCTCGGGATTAGCTGATTTTCTCGGTCTAGAATTGCTATTAATGTATATTTTTGGGATGCGTCTCAGAAGGAGAATAGGGTAATGATTAAAGGATCTCACGCCAGTTAATAACAAGGAACAGCAAATAAGGCTGGCCATTATTGTATTTACAATAACTACCAGACCGGTATCCCTACTGTAAATAAATAGAAAATAAATATTATTGAACCTTATCGTGCATCTAAACGTGTTTCTTGCATTGTGGACAAGAAGCTATAGTTTAAAACACAGTTTTCAATATTCCATGCTTCTCGATTTTGGATCAAGAAAAAGAATCATATTTCTAGAAGAGAGTTTACCCATACCTCCAATCATTTCCATGCAGATGTTCTTAATCCCTGAGCCAAAAAGAGACTGTTCCGAAAATGTCTAGTGAAGAATTGCATACAGTTCCCGTTTGTTGGATGTGGACATAGTTAGCAAAATCCTCAAACAAACCGAAAAATGGTGGACAATCAAATGAAATAACCGGCAGGTTACATCACCTGTGCTCGATTATCTGCCAATTGAGAAATCATGAACGATATAAAAAGATGAAACTAATTTTGCAGAGATTGGAAATATTTAACAAGACAACTCGAGTCTGTTTTTGTATTATGTTTAAGTTTTAACAGAGTAATTTAGATCGTTTTCCGTTCCAACTTTTGTACAAGCTTATGCAACATTTCTGAATTTTCTTGTTGGATTACTTGGTTGTGTGAAAAATTTGACGGTTGTGGGATTTCCCCGTAAGGGTGGGTCAATGGATGACATATCGGTGTGAAGTGAACAGCTCCTGCATCGGTGGCAATGCCAAGGGAGCAATGGCATTGACAAGAGAAGTGTTGAGGAGGAATTGGGTGAGAAATTGTAATGAATACCTTTTACAATAATAGGCATTTCGCCGCAAGTGAAGTCAAAGGACTGGGAATCGGGCTGGGAACTTTCCTCAGGCTAGGATTTATCCAATATCCTAGACATTTGAAAGATTAGGTGTGATTGAATATTATCATGCTCATATAGGAATATAGCACATAATACATAAAATATTTATGTTATGGCTAAAACATTCGCTATTGTATATACGAATTTGATCACCGAATTAAATACTGAATACTACTTTGTATTCCTCAGTCGGTATTAAAGTTTTATATGAATGGATTGTGTTTGGTAGCGCTTTGCATACAATTCATCTTTAACGAATGATAGGTTACATGTTAGTTAATGGAAATTGAGACTAGCATAATCTCTAAACTAACTTTTTGACAGATTTAAGGCAGATGAGATGAAATGAGTTAGCAGTAATATCATGTGGAGCTAAATGTACTCGTGCGAATGACTGCAAACAACAAAAATATTGGTTGCGGTAAGATTTCGCTAGCCTACTTGATTAGGACTGGCTTAGACAGGATCATTCCAACACCACCGATTACAGTAGATGTTTTGTATTCAACAGAAGTGTGACTGCTTCCTGTCGCATGAATATCATCATCCGATAGATCATCCAATACTTTATCCGGTCAGCATGTAGATTATCCTGAACTTATGCGCACATATTAGTTTTATTATAATACTAATCAAAATTCTATCATTGATTTATGTAAATGAATGTAATCCAGTTTGTAAGTTAAGTTTTATATAAACTTTTTTACTACATCCAAAATATTTTGTATGTTGCCTACTCTTTTGCCATTTAAAAAAATGTTTTGGCGACTGTAGAATTTATACCGATCATCCGTGTCAAATTTTTGCGTACAATGCTCTCTTTAAATTGGGGTGAGTGTTAACCAATCACAAAATGGGAAAATTTGAGTCGAAAATATTTTGAACGCCTCATTCGTATATATAAATTATTGCTCATTTATCGTGCGAAATTTTGGAACACGGGTATCATAAAAAACAGCGAATTGCGAGACAACTGAATTTAAATTCTGTTTGAAATGATCTAGTTTATAAAAACGATGTTAACATAAACTTCAAAGAATGTCTCATGCTGCGTAACTTTGGTTTTCGCTTTGAATTCAGACACAAGACACTACAAGAGATACCAGATGAATATAATCGTAATGAAATTTTCATCCACAGCAAAAATATTGTAAATCCCACTCAATAGACGAATGCCATCGCATTGTGTCTCCTTCTTCATTTTGCTCAGAAATGCAACGAGTGCGACCAAAAGCGGAAAGGATCTAACGCAAAAAACACTTGAAATCTCTCAAAAATGGCGGCCATGTCTTTATGT
>JAKKPZ010001008.1:0-10844 GCA_022814885.1 Ditylenchus destructor | reverse complement strand
AATGGGAATTTTTGAAATACAAGTACATTTTTCCCTAAAAATTTTCGCCTGCGGCGCTATTTGGATGCCATTTTTTCTCCAAGTATTTTTAAAAATAGTACAAATTTTTATGAATATCGCCTAAAATTGAAAAATTTTCGCCTGCGGCGCTATTTTTTCCTTCATGCAGAATAAAATATTTGCATTATAGTTTCGGCGCGAATTTTAAAAATTTGAAAAAATGCACCCCTAAGAATGCACTTGGAAAAAATTTTTGCTAAAAAACCATAGGGGGGGACCCTATGGTTTGAAAAATTATAAAAATGTTCTTATTTTTGACCCCGAAATCTTACTTTTTGGGGCAAATGTTCTTATTTTTGGACATGAGTCGATCCCACCCCTGCATATCGGTTATTATAGTTATTTGTAAGTATGTAGTACTCGCCGAGTTCTACATTATAGCTATGTTTGTTTTGTTATTTGTTATATGATTAATAAAATATTTATTTTTAATTGTTTGAAAATTTGTATTTTCCAGCCAAAGTGTATGTCGAAAGGGTTCTGGGAAATGATTTTTTTGAAACGATGCGATTTTTTGTCTAGCGCTATAGCACAAAAAGTAGAGTATACGTATTTTTTTCAGATCCGACTTGTTCGGAAAAAATGTTACAAATTTTGATTTGAAAAATACCTATTTTGGCCAAAATTAGGCATTTCTCGTCAAATAATCGAGCATTTTGTGGCAAAAAGTGCAGTGATATCAAAACCGATAAAAAACTAATATTAGTTTTCAAAAAATAACATTAGTTGAAAAAGTATCGGTTGGTTTTAGAAACTAACATTAGTTTTCACATTCAGCCAAAACTAACATTAGTTTCAGAAAACTAGTAGTTTTGTAAAACTATCGATAGTTTTCTGAAACTAATGTTAGTTTTAAAACCTAACATTAGTCTTATAAAATTAATAATGGCTTTTGTCTTTCGATGGCTTGTGTCGATTATTTCTTTGGCTGATTACTTTATACTGTTGTGGGCTAAGCTAGGGATCAAAGATTCTTAGCTCGGGATTAAGGAATCTATGCTCTGGATCGACTGCCCCTTTAAAAAATACTTACCTGGAAGCTGCTGAAAGTTCCCACTACAATTCTCGGTCTATAGCTAGGTCGGGGCCGCACGGTTCCATCATCACCTAGATCGTCCTCCTCGAGCTTGCGTCCTTTCACCTTCCCTTCAAAGAGCTCTTGTTTTAGAATTACGGGGTCCTTCATCATTTCCTCTACTCTATTTTTCTTCGCTTGTTTCTTTTCCTTTTTTTCTTTTTCCTTTTGCTCCTTTGTCTTAAATATTTTGACGTTGTGGCCAACATCGAGTTTGAATAGCCAGTAAAAGTAGTACCATTCTAGAGCATCTCTTTTGGCCAAGAGTGGCGAACTGCTGACCATGTCGACAGAGTTGCCCAGGATGCCATAGTAAGCAGCCACTATTGCACAAGCAACCGACTTGCCCTCACCGGTACCCATTTGCACTACTCTCCCGTACCAGATTATCTCTTCTGAGTTTGGATCAGACAGATCCTCGTCTCTTAGAAGTAGAATGAGAACGGTGATTAGTTGGGTGTCACGTGGGAAGAACCCCTTTCCTAAAATAACATGTGCTTTAAAAAATCAAAAACTACACAAATTTTGCTATTCTACATATTCGTATAACTGTAAACTCGTAGAAAATCTGATATATCGCCGAAATTAACATTTTAAGTGGTTTCGGCCGAGATTTTATACCATTGTATGTTTTTGAGCATGTGCTTTCAGTTATGTTTTCAGCCACGAGCTCGCTACGTTCGTATTTGGTAGAGGGTATTATTCGGGTAATCTTAAGTGTAAGCCTAAAATCTGTGAAAAAATAAATCATCAAAAATGTGTGACAAAAAGAAGTCTAATTTGGGACAGAAATAAGGCTTTTGTAAAATTTTCATTAAAGCAAACAATTGCAGAAACCTGGATTTTCCTTATCTTTCAATAACCAGATCCCTCGCTTCAGGACTGCGATTGCTTCCGCCATGAAAATATCTTGTGCAGGTACCCCTTCTTCGTCCACTAAATCTCTGTCCATATCTTCTTCGCCTAGTCTTTTTTGTCTATCCGTCTCGGTAGCAGCGCCTCCTTCTCCGGCATAATATCTGTCTTTTTGCACTTTCTCTGCCCATTCTCTCGTGTCTTCTTTCGTCCAATCTTTGATTTTCTTTGTTGATATAGTTGGGAAAAGCCTGGATTCGTTCTCGAAGGCGGTGTTAATTAAATTTATCATATGAATTAATTGATTTGTCAGATCTTCAATGTCGGGTTTGCCTTGATCTGCCGCCTTTGGAATTACAGTTGGGTCAACTTCGTTAAGCCTTTTTATTTCTTCTATAAGCTTATTAAGGTCTCTGTCTTTGGGCTTTCCGTCTTTCCCCATTTCTTTCTTCCATTCCTCTTCTACTGAAGGTGCTTGTGGTCCTGCCTAAAATGTATATGAAATCGCACTTTGAAACGTCAAGTTACATGATAATTTTGTATATTTTTATTCACTCAATCAAAACACAGCACCATCACTACTATAAATGGGGAGTTTTCAGTTCGTCATGACACCTACAATAGCCCCCACCCTCCCTAGAAATTTTTATTCAATATTTAAATGAATATTCTTAATTTGTTGACGAATTTTCAAATTTTTATTAAAAATTTAGCATTTTTGGCAAAATCTTAGGGAATTTTAGCAAATATTTAAAAATTTCAGTAAAAGCAGCAATTCATTCAAAATTTAAAATATAAAAATTTGCCGGCCTTAAAATGATTTCTTTAAAAATCGGGATTTATAAGACGAATTTTTATTAATGTTACTTTACTAAGAAGCCTGTGTGTGTCCGTGCCTGCGTCGCAGTCACCTGACGTTTAGACCACTTTCACCGCTCATTTCTGGGCATGTGATAGCTTAAAATGTTTGTACGGATGTGCTGATACAGGTTTTCAAAAAATTTAGACTAAAATATAGACAAAAAAAATTTTTCGGCGCGGGACGCCGCGATAGCTGCAGCGTTTTTCTAGTTTCAAAACAAACGTACCACCTTTACAGTCTTGGGAATAAAGCCGGCCAGATGGTTTCTCCTCCTTTTCTTCGCAGGAGATGGAGGTGCTCCAGGCTTATTCGTTCCAGGGTTATTCGTTCCAGGCTTAGTCGTTCCAGGCTTAGTGGTTCCAGGCTTATTCGTTCCAGGGTTATTCGTTCCAGGGTTATTCGCTCCAGGTTTAGTCGTTCCAGGCTTATTCGTTCCAGGCTTATTCGTTCCAGGGTTATTCGTTCCAGGCTTAGTCGTTCCAGGCTTATTCGTTCCAGGCTTATTCGTTCCAGGCTTATTCGTTCCAGGCTTATTCGTTCCAGGCTTAGTCGTTCCAGATGGTATTGGCTCGTCCTCAGGCTCATCTTCTTCCGCAAGCACGTCCATAACAGATAATAGTTGCTCTACATCAGGCTCCATATATGACGTTTCCATAAGGGTCGCCTGGACTTCTACGTGTACAGCTAAATTTTAAGTTTATAGGTTCATTACATATTCTGATTTATTAGTAAAAATGAATCAGAATAAAGATACACTAGCGAAGTGGGGCCGCCTCGCGGCCCTCACTTCGCTAGGAAGCGGTTAGCGTGCACAGCGGCGCTTCGCGCACCGCCATCAGCGGTCAGTGTTGGGTTGTTCGGGAGTAGAGCAGCATGAGACTATTTCGGGCCTTCGGCCCTCAAGCAGATGTTCGGGAGTATATGTTCTAAGTTCCCTCACATTCCAAGGGAGAAGGTCGGGCGCTCCGCGCCTGACCACAGGACTGGCTCGCCACCTCCGGCGCCTCGCGTATATGGTTAAGGTGAGGTCGACAGTCGCGGCCTTCGGCCGCTCCTTCTGACTGATTAGTGTCTCTGACTGATTTGTGTCTCTGACTAATTTGTGTCTCTGACTGATTTGTGTCTCTGACTGATTTGTGTCTCTGACTAATTTGTGTCTCTGACTGATTTGTGTCTCTGACTGATTTATGTCTCTGACTAATTTGTGTCTCTGACTGATTTGTGTCTCTGACTGATTTGTGTCTCTGACTAATTTGTGTCTCTGACTGATTTGTGTCTCTGACTAATTTAAGTCTCTGACTGATTTGTGTCTCTGACTAATTTAAGTCTCTGACTGATTTGTGTCTCTGACTAATTTAAGTCTCTGACTGATTTGTGTCTCTGACTAATTTAAGTCTCTGACTGATTTGTGTCTCTGACTAATTTTTGCACTTCCCCAAAATTTTAGACAGACAGACAGAAAGTATGGTACAATTCAGCTATATTTTGTCTAAATTTGTCTATGTTTAGCTAAATTTTGACCTCAAAGTCAGATTCCCCGCTAAAAATTACCGTAATCAGGTACCTGGCTAAAATTAAGCACTCCTAAGAATCCACTTCCCGTATATCCCAGGTGACGTACTCACAGCTTTAACTTACTATAAGGATTTCCTCCAGTAAGGGCTCTATTCCCAATAATGCCCCCTAGAGGGACATTGATTCATAAGGGCTCCCGCCCAATAAGGGCCCGCCTAAAGGTCAAATTTTAAAAAGTGCAAAAATGAAAAAAAATTTTTCAAAATTTGAATTTTTAACCTACTATTTGCAATTTTTGCAAAATTTTTATATCGCATAAAGTGTTATACCGTAAATCCTCCAATAAGTCCCCGGGGGACTTATTATTTCGTAAGGGGTCTAGAGGGCGGACTTATTTGAGGGGGGGGACTTAATTGAGGAGGGGGACTTATATTTTCGTGGCCGCGCCGAAGGCGCGGCGAAAATTTTGGGAGTTTTTGGCAAAATTTGGGAAAATGTTTGAAAAGTTAAACCAATTATGAATTGGCGCCAAAAAAATTTCGGCAAAAATTTTAATTTTTTGGTTTTTTTCATCGATTTTTCGGCAATTCTTACTAAATGTTTCAATTTTTTTAGCAAAATATTGTAAATAATACCAAAATTTGTAATACAAATTCAAATTTGCGACAAAAAAATTGAAATTGCGCCAAAAATTTGAAATTTGGAATAATTTGTAAAAATACCCATTTTTGGGAGGGACTTATTTGGGGGGGGGACTTAATTGGGGGGGGGACTTATTGGAGGATTTACGGTATTTCGAAAAAGATAGTTTAAGAGATTTCCGCCCAAGATTTCGTGTCTCTTAGATGTTTTCGAGCTCGCTGATTCAGAATTTGAGCTCAGCTTTGGCGTAGAATCACTTTCTGGCTTCTGTACTTCAAATATCCAAAAAATGGACGGAATGCCAAAATACGGCATTACAATGTCTCAAATGTCAAAACTGACTTTAAATACGGAATCAGCGACGTCGAAAACCTATGAAGGTACAAAATCTCGGTCACAAGCACTTTAAACATGTCATTTATGCGATATATAAAACCATACAAATTTTCCGTTATAGGAATATGTATATAGAATCAGTCTTATTATTTTTCTTATCTTTCGACATGAGCTTTTATAACTTTTACATACGAGTGAAGTTTTTTTATTCTGACAAATCAGGAAAATTTGGGTAGCATTCCCGATAGCTCGAGATTCGAAAGAATTTCCACAGAACTATTTTCATGAATAATGAAAAAAAATTCGAGGTATACCGTTTTCCCTGCAATTAAAGTCCCTACAATTCACTCCCGCATAATTAGCCCCTCTTTGGAGCTCGTTAGAAAATATACCACTTCAATTTCCATATACTTTGTATGTATTTTTGACCCCTTAAGTTATCCCTCTCTAGAGCTCGTTTGGAAAATTAGCACCGGGGTATAATAATAAGGAATACGAAATGAGTACGGATCCTTTAAAATAAAAACAAACATACAATTGGGGTCGAAATCGGTTTTCCGTTTGATACACTTATATTTCGATTTCGCCTCATTGATTCTGGCGATTTTGTTTCTTATTTTTGGCGGCAAATCTTTCGTTATCGCTCTTACGGTCTCGGGTTTTTCCTCACACGCATTGCATAATTCTTTTTTGATCGGTGTATTCTGCGTCCCAAACACGTATGTGTCTGTATCCATCATCTTATTCACTCTGTAAACATATGTGGGTTCTCCGTTGTCAAAGTAGCAATTGCCGTCGCCGCACACGTAGCACTGCTCCAGCACTGGTTCGATGAACCGCAAATTTACAGGCTTACCTTCGGCATCTGTTCTCGTAACCTGGGTTTGGTTTTTGAGAGTTTGTACCTTCCCTGCCTTTTTCACAGGTCCTGTCCCCGGGGGCGCTAAGCAAAACTGAAGTAGGACTAAGAAAATTAATAAATATAACCAGTGCATGTCCAAGATCTGAAACATAGCTGTATTAAACATACAGTTCAAGTCAAAAATAGGAAGCAACCCGACATTCAGTTTGAATTCCAAGATTTGGCGCCGAATCGTTAAAGCTGTTCCGGAACATGATAGAAAAGCGAGTAATGGCTCAAGTTAATGCTGAAACTCTTGATTTTCGATTGAGTCATTCCTTTCTCTTTTAGAATGTTCCAGAACAGGTGTGCCGCTTTGGCGCGAAATCTTGGAATTCAAACTGAATTTTAGATTTGTTTCTTTTTCTATTTCCAATAACCGCGTATGGTGGGCTTTATTATGCTTAGTCGTATCAAAACTTATTGGACAACCTAATACAATCGGAAGACTTAAACGTTGGAAAATTGGTATGAAACACAAATAATAATAAATAACAAAATTGATAAATTTAAATGAAAAGGCATGGTACAATGAACTGTCAGGTGATAGCCAAATAATTTATTAGGATGAGGTTATTGTTCTTCAGGATGGGAAGGGATCATTAGAAATCATCAGAAATCTTCAGATCATCAGAAAGATGTAAACATAATACTTAACATAACATGATCCATGGGTATGTAAATATTAATGAGGTATGTTGTATTGCGCGAAATGTTAAATAGCAAGGAAAGTTGGAAAAAGGAACTAGACAAAGTTACCTGGACAAGAATTGTTGGACCAGATAGATATTATACGTGGATCTTTTTCGGATCCAGAGATGTGTATATGTTGAACTTTGAACGGAGCATCAATATATGAGGAAGTCGCATACACCTCAAATTGCGATTCTAGAAAAATCTTGAGCAAAAAAAGTTATTAGTGGTAACCCGTGGCGAGAGTTTTTAACTGACGCCTTTGTCTGTCTATACCCCCGGAACGCCACTGCTACACAGCGCTATATTCTTAACAGTGTGACGTAGACTTATGTTAAGGACATAAATAAATGGTGGAGTTGGGTTGGATAAACGGGGCCATTGAGAGTCGGTGTAGGTGTCCAATAATCAAAGACAGCCCACACTAACGATTAGGTGTCATTTGACTTCTGGTTAATTCCCCTTAATAGAAACCAACCACCCCCTAAATCGGCCACGCTGAGTCGAATGGCGCAAAAATTTTTCACGTGAAGTCACGTGAAACGTGACTTACGTGAGTCACGTAAAAGGGCAATACTTGCGGAAGCATGGAAATGGCCCCAAAATTGTGTCCCTACATAGTAAATCGACCCCGCTGATTCCGAATCCGGCGTCAGAATTTTCCGCGGAACCTTCTAGAATGTTCTAGAAGCTTCCATGACTTATCAAAGGTCGAGAATCTCGAATTTTGGCAAGGCCAGAACTGGCACTGCACCGTCGTATTCCAGGCGAGAGATAGCTCATTTTGCAGCTCTGAGCCAGCTGAACATAACTGGTCATGTTTCAGCCTGGGCAGAGTGGGGGGAGCGAAATATGGCAGCTGACACATGTACGTTGTTCCACCCCACACCGTATATTTTACACATTACTTGATTTTGTGCACAGATACATGTTCATTTGGAGAAGAAGGGTAATGAACCAATTTCTCTTTTCGCCGCTCTAATGGAGTGAGATATTTCTTTTTGAGAACTATACCACTGCATAGAACTAAGACAGCCATCCTTGCGTGCAGATATAGCCAGTGTGAGAGATAGGTTGAGACATAGAGCATGACTGTCTCTTAGTTTAATGGTCATGTCGTTTGTAGGACCAGCACGCTAAGAAGACTTGCAGTCTTCTTAGATTTTGTTAGAGAGAAAGAAAATTCGCAGTCTGCAAAATTTGCAAATTTAGTCTAGTAAATTTTAGTAGGTACGACTGGTGGATTGAAGGCAATACGAGGCGTGATAGTTTTTTTCGTGCAAAAAAAGTTTCGCCTTTTTTGGCCACTTTTCACTATGTTGGCCATAAATCTGATGTTACTCATTCTATGTCAACTTTATCATGACAAAATAGTATAAAAGAAGAATAGCGTTTGAATAAATCTGATGAGAAAAAAAAATTCAAATTGCTTGATAAATTTGATTCGAATATTGAGATTTAAGGAATTGACGAGGTTAGAACACCTGCAAGGCAACTGAATGTTGAAATAGATGTACCGTATTCCCTGTAATTACTACCCCGGGAGCAAGGTATGAAATCTATTTTTTACTCACTTTTTTGGCCACCTAGCTCAAATCAGACGTAGACGAGGTAATATCAATTCTTCCCGAGGATTCCGAATATGGAATTTATTTTTCTTTATTTGCAACTTCGTACCCAAAAATAGTCATTTTGGTCCAAAAAGTGATTTGTTGGTCAAAATGACAATTTTTGGGTACGAAATTGCAAATTAACCAGAAAAATAAATTGCATATTCGGAATCCTCGGGAAGAATTGATATTACCTCGTTTACATCAGATTTGAGCTAGGTGGCCAGAAAAGTGGGTAAAAAATAGATTTCGCCGAACGGAATTAAACCTTTCCCGGGGTAGTAATTACAGGGTATACGGTAACTAGTTTGATAACTGTTATTATTTTGACAATTGCTGGCAGACAAAAATATCGGTGGAGAGGATTGGGATGGGGAACTGGGGAGGGGTGGCGTGTTCATCCAGGAAAAATAGCCCATAGCCTAGAGCTAGCATGACAACTGTTTCTTAGACTAATTAAGTTAATTAACGGTTATTAACTTTAATTAACAAACTTCAAATTGATATATTAAAAACAAAAACGAAAATAATAATTACCAAGATTCAAACTTGTAGGTTTATTTAAAGGGAGCAAGATGTTTTGCGACTTTCAGCACCCAGGTCGACGTTGGATATATACAACGAGGTCGCATCAATAAAACGCCCTCGCAAAAGACGATTGCAGCAAATTTTGCAAACAACAAATTTTATTTTTTTTAACAAAATGCAAGAAGACAGCAAGTCCTAAAACTAGCGAGATGGACCTGAAAATGATATTACCATCAAACTAAGACAGCCATCCTTGTGTGCAGAAAGTGCAGAAAGAGCCAGGTTGAGAGATAGGTTGAGACATACAACAGGGCTGTCTCTTAGTTTGATGGTCATGTCATTTGCAGGCCCATCTTGCTAGGTAGACTTGCAGTCTTCTTAGATTTTGATAGAGAGAAATAAAATTTGCTGTGTCTGCAAAATTTGCAAATTTAGTATAGTAAATTTTAGTAGGTACGACTGGTGGATGGATGGCAGTACGAGGTCATGTGATTCGATACAATGCAATTGATGCCGATCGCCATGGCGATTGCAATCGGCATATCCATAGATGCAATCGCCCACGCCGATGGCAATGCAATCGATTGCAATCGGATGCTATATAGCGTAGGTTAGGATTTGAACGATCACTGGCCACATCCACAGGTCGGATATTGAATTTTGTCCATAGATCGGTGCGTGGGCGTCTATTAGTTTGGATGCGGGCGTAGCAGTGTACAGTGTCTAGGTAGTATGGGTCTTGGTTGGATGCTGCAGTTTTGCACAAAGAGCAAGGCTGACGGAGCAAGGCAGACGGTCATGTCATTTGTAGGCCCATCTCGCTAGGCTGACTTGAGTCTTCTTAGATTTTGTTAGAGAGAAGAAAATTTGCAGTGTCTGCCAGCTTGAAAATTTAGTATAGTAAAAAATTTTAGTAGGTACGACTGGTGGACGGCAGTGTCGCCACTTTTTCAAAAGTCGACTCCGACTCCGGCTCTTTTGTCGGAGGTCGACTCCGACTCCGGAGTCGACTCCGACAGCCCCGGAGTCGACTCCGGGGAAATTGAAAAATGACCAAATTTTCCAATTTTTCCTCAATTTTTTATGTTTTTATGCTATTTTACCAGTTTTTATACACTTTTTCATCAATATTACACTATCTTACCTAAATTTTTGCCAAATTTGCATACAATACCTCTCTTTACACAACAAACGCAAAAAATCCAGAAAAAGTAAGGTTTGCAGGCAACTAATATAACAAATCTCTGAAAAGACAAATAAAACTATGTCAATTCATAACTATTCCAGATTTTAATTACAGTATATAAACAAGTTTTATTTCATCACGACAGATTTATGACATTTTATATGGATAGATTCTTAGTGACCAATTTCTAACCATATCTTTGGTACTTTGTCTTGCACTCTTCGCTAGAAACGTCTGAGGATTTCTTCGAGCCTTTTTTGGTATACTCAACGGCGTTGTCATATAAGAGCTTCGCCTCGAGTGATTTTGTGTGAAATTTTTGCAGTAGGTTGAGTGCAAATTCAACTGTAGGTCTCTATCTCTCAGGTCAACTTTAGGGATGCGCCGTTTATAAATTTCGATTCAAAACGAAAAACTAACTTCAGATTCGTCTTTAGCGCCTCAAAATTATCAAACAAGGTGATTTTGGTATAAAAATGTTAGAAGATGTTTGATACTAAATGGGAATCACGGATCTTGACAAAATTATGAACTTTCAATACCACAAAGCCAATTTTTATGGTCAATTAAAAACGACAAAA
>JAKKPZ010001007.1:0-10846 GCA_022814885.1 Ditylenchus destructor | reverse complement strand
CCGAGGTTACGGGCGCGGGGCATACTGATACAGACGAGGGCATACTGATGGCGGTGCGCGAAGCGCCGCGGATGCATGCTAACCGCTTCCTAGCGGGTTGCGGCGCCGAAGGCGCCGCAACCCGCTAGTAATTTTTATATTTTATCTCATGAAATATCCGATACAAGCGCGCTCCGCGCGCGGGGAGTCTATATCAGTATGCCTTTTCTGTTCTAACTGCACTCACATTCCAAGGGGGAAGGTCGGGCGCTCCGCGCCCGACCACAGGACTGGCTCGGGAGTACAGGACTGGCTTCGCGAGTCAATATCTCGAGATTCGAATTTGTGGTTATGGCTGAAATTGGTGCCAATCGTCTTCCCATGAGCTTAGCTGTCGATTGACACCAAAATCAGCCAAATCTGACGACGGCATAAAAAGTTCCGCGTGCGGCAGACATCCGGACAGCGCTAGCTTACTATAAGGATTTCCCACAATGTTTACAACAACCTCAAAATTCGTACTCAAACTTTTTTTATTCGGCCAATTGTTGTACATGATTGTTACTAATCGAGAAAATCTGTTTCCCTAGTCTTATTCTACATTCTGTGGTCTCAAACACGATCCCTGTTTGGAGGAGTGTGTTTAGGTTTTCTTTCCTGATTTCTTGCAGTTGTACGGGCTAACTCGTCTTGCAAGTGGAGAAGGTCTCTTAATTTTTGTCTTAGTTTAGACGTGTTCCACGTGCTGCTCGTAGGCAAATTTTTTCGGTCAGTGAGAACCTTTTCGAGAATATTTTCAGGAAGTTTATTTTGTATGGTAGTGAGAATTGGAAGCGTATCGAGATTTTCTCTATAACGCTCCAGTTGCATACACAACTGGTCCAATTCATCCACAAACCTACGGAAATCTTCACGATTTCCATTTGGTTCATGCAAAGTATTAAGTGCATGATATAATTCCTCTTTTATCGCGGTGACATTTGCGAACTCATTTTTTAGCCTATCTACGGCCTCATTATAGTTTCCTCCTTCTAATGGAAGTCCAGACAACAAACGCGCCGCCCTACCCTCCAGGCAGTCTGTCAAATACTGAAGTTTGACAACTTGGGGAATTTCAGCCGGATCTGCGTTATGTACGGCCACGCAGAATCGATCCCAAAAGGAACCCCACTCCTTAAGATCTCCCCTAAATTTAGGTAGAGAAATTTGTGGCAGTTTTACGCTCTGAGGTCTGGCAGGCGCTGCCGTTGTTGCGACTGGGCCGCTACTAGGAGCGGGACCACTCATGTAACCGTGCCTCATGAGTTCGTTTTGCTCTTTCAGCTGTTTTAATGTATTCGTACATGTTTTCTAGTGTCGTACTTATATCATAATCTCGTTCGAACTGTTCCATGACAGTGTTGTCATGTTCTCTTTCTTTTACCCCCATTTGCATCCGAAGATTACCCCAATTAGCGTAACCATTTTCCAGCTGGGAGTGTATGTGACCGAGGTCTTCGATTAAATCGCTAATTGTTGTAATTCTGTCCCTAAGAGTAACCTCGTCGGGAATAGGGACTGGCAAATTTAAGTCCACTTTGTGAGTAACCATACCGCTTGCCTTTGCGTAGGCCACTTGAAGAGATTTTACAATCATGCTAGACATGGTTGGAACTGATGAATTTGTCTATTAGGAGGTTAGGATACTCCGGTGTTGGGGCTTGACAAATTTCGTACCTTCCTTAGCCTATGAAAACTATAACGCCCTTAACTAAATTTGCTAAGGAAAGTGTTGTCAATCAACCGCTCGCAGACTCAGATTTTTGTGGCCCTGTTTAATGGGTCACTTGGAAGACTTTTTGCCTTAGGGAAGGCTGAGCGACGAGTAAAACCGAAGTAGAAATAAGTTTGACTGGAAATATCAGTCGAACAGGAAGAACCAAAAATTTGTTTGATGACTGAGTGAACTCAGTTATCTGACAGAAATATTACAGTAAATAAATTTGATAAATGAACTTATTCAGTTATCGACAAAGGCCAATACAAAGGTTTGGTTGAAGCTTTTTAACCGTTAGTGAGCAAAATTATTGTAAATGTGAGTGTGTGTAACTTGTGTGTTTGGATCTTTTGAGATCCTTTTAAAAATACCACAAATTATTTTTACCAGATTATATTTTAAATTTAAAAACAGTTGAACAATAATACAAAATTTAATGGGAGTACAGAAGTTGAGCAAAGTTTTGGGATTGGATTAAATTGAGTTTGATTCCTGGAATGGAATCTGACAAAGTTTAGAATAATTTGGTCCCTAGATGGAGACCGCAAAGAATGAGAAGTTTTTGGTCTGAACTTAGACCGAAAGATTATTTGCCTTGACGATGTCGAGGCCCGAAAAAACAAGAGTAGTGGCTGTTCTGAACTTTAGAACACGGTCAGCCGAACCCGCCGATAAATTTCAATCTAGTTTTGCCTTGCGACAGGGCTAGATTCAAACCAGGGGAGATTGGGAAGGGTCTTGAGCTTTTTGCTGAGTAGCAGAAGTGCGCAGTGAAGAGAATGAGTAGAGAGAAGTAAAGTGATGTCCCGATTAAGTTTTACCCGGGATATTTATAGGCAATTTTTAGTAGGCGTTCTTTTCGACCCACTTGGTTTTATGCGATCATATTTCCCCCTAGGGATGGATTTGTTTATGAGTGTGGGTTTGTGACCCATGATTGTTGAGATAATCGTTTGGCCGAAACGGACTCAGCCTTGCAAAGAAACAAGATAAATTAATTAATAATACGAGTAAAATGAGATTGGCTGGGTGTCGAGTTCTTTAGGATCGCTCCGTTCGCGACACTGTCCACCCACTCTATAACCTAAAAATTTATGTAACCTAGAAATTGAAAATTTTTCTTTTTTAATTTTGTCTGAAACTTTTGGTCATCAGCGGAATATTTACAGTAACAACAGAAGGGTTAACAGACGGGTTTTCTGTGAATTTTCCCGGAAAATACTGCCGGAGTCAAATTTGCATATTTTAATATGTCAATTCTTTTCATAAATTTGCATTTTTAGAAAATGCTAAAAAGAGTACATGTTGATGTATACAGGGTGGGCCAATTTTTTCCTGTATTTCTTTTTCGATTTTTGAAAAATTTTTCCAATCATGTTGAACTGATTTTTTTACATAATAAACTAGACACTTTAGCATTTTGTTTGACACCAAACACACCATACCAACTTTTTTTTGAAGTACAAAAATATATTTTTAGAAAAAAATTATTTTTTTGAAAATAAAAATTTACGGAATTTGGATTTTTTTAGGTATCTGCCGGTGATTTCTAGTACATACGTACCGAACACCCCCATGTGCAAAAAACCACAGGAACATACCTCAAAAAATAAACGAAAAATCATCATTATGTAAATTTTTATTTTCAAAAAACTAATTTTTTTTCTAAAAATATATATTTTTGAACTTTTTAAAAAAGCTGGTACGATGTGTTTGGTGTCAAACAAAATGCTAAAGTGTCTAGTTTATTATTTAAAAAATCAGTTCAACATGATTGGAAAAATTTTTCAAAAATCTAAAACGAAATACAGGAAAAAAATTGGCCCACCCTGTACAAATATGAAAAAAGATACATGAAAAGATATACAAAGGAAAATACGAAAGCGTTTGTTAACATTAGGAGTTAAGTCTTGCTGTTTCGACTCTAAAATCAATACAGCAAGACACGAAACGTGTGTTGTAAGGTCGAGTCTCATCAGTTGATGCCCTTACAACTTATGGTTCATGTCTGAAAAGTAAGGGATGACTTGTTGTACGCCAGCCCATATTTTGAGTCAATTAAAAAGTCCGGCAATTCAAATCCGGTTTAATTACCCATTTTTCGGTTTAATACTTACAAGATGTGCAGGGGTCAAAAGAGTTATAGTGTGTGGGACACGAAAAGACAACGCAACATGTTAGAGCGCAGAGAATGTCTGTGTCTGCCTGGTTATTTCCCATGTTTTAAATCAAGGCATACTTTTCAGACATGAACCATATCAAAGCAGAGTATCTCTTAAGGGGATAGGCAGGGAGAAATGACAAAGAGAATTTAAATTGAAAATGTAAATTCAGGCGAAAGAGATTTTGAGACATGTAACGATTTGTATTTCATTTTGTTCAAACAATTTCGTTGTCATAATTTAGTCTTACTATGCATAAAATAATTTTGCCCAATTTTATGGTCGAAAATTTCGTGGCTCGGAAAATTATTTACTGATTTGTGTCCCACAACGCTACCGTAGTTTTGGCGCTACCGCAGTTCTCTTCGTGTCCAACGAAGAGAAAGGGAAGAGACCAGAGACAACGAGAGCGTTTTATTTGTAGCTAGTGTGCGGCGCACGCTCTGTTTGTCTCTCGTCTCTTCCCTCTCTCTTCGTTCGACCGAAGAGAGAGCCTCCGCCTTCCATTCGCCGGTCGCACGCCGCCTGGTACAAAAACAATGTTCAAATTCGCGCCTTGCCGCATGATGTGCAGCTTGGCGCCACATCTTAAATAATTTTCCCAACCACGAAGTTTTCGACCATAACTAAGTAGTGAAAATCCCCCTTATAGAAACCATTTTGTACTTTTGGGGGCGCTTTTTCCGGATGCCTCGGTTCCGGGCGAGTGATACGTCATTTGAAAGCCCTCATCGAGAGAAGACGAATGATGTATCACTCGGCAGGATACGGGCGGGGAGAGGGGGTAAACGGCCCCCTCTACCCCCTGAGGGCCCAGGCTTAGATGCCCACAGACTCAGATGCCCATAGGCTCAGATGCCCACAGGCTTAGATGCCCATAGACTCAGATGCCCACAGGCTCAGATGCACATACATTTAGAGGGGCTGCTAGAAGCAGCTTGAGCCGCGATAGCGGCTTCCAATAGACAACAGCGTTTTTTCCATTTAAATTTATTTTAAAATTAACAATTTCCCCCAATTTTTTTACTAGCACCGAAGGTGCTAGTAAAAATTTGGTGTTAAAAGAAAGAAAGTTATTGGGGCGGCCGTGTTTGAATTCTAAGGTTAAAAGATAGAAACGGACATATATTTTGTAGGTAGAGGTTACCAACTATAAATTAGACTGGGTTGTATAGAGGGAGTATGGGTCACCAATCCAACTCCGTACTATTTCGTAATTTCGATAATTGAATATCTACTAACTACGTTCGGGTGTACACTCCACCACCCGAATTGATCTACTGACTGAATTTTTTAATACTATTGAATTTTAACTGACTAAAGACTATTGAAATTTTCCGTTATGGTTTCCTAACTAATTGGAAAAAGTGTTAGCTTGAAATGGTAGTAAGATGATTCTACATTTCATAAAGGATGACAAATGAAAGTCGGTACAAGTTTAAATTATCACCCATACAGTGGCGCAGTTTCATAGGGGGAAATAGGGGAATTCCCAGGGGTCCAGCTTTTGGAAGGAAGAAAAAAACAAAAGGGGGGACCAAAGGAAATTAATTGGTGACAACTTTTGGCAAACAAGCTTAATATTTTATAAAATTATCGCCTGCGGCGCTTTTTTCTCCTTAGCTTTGTAAACCGGTAAAACCCCCCCCCCCCGGTAAATCCCCCCCCCCCCGCTCGCCATTTTTGCCATAACTTTTTACTGGTACCTTCTAGAAGGATGAGTAATAGCTTAAATGGAAGCTAAGACTCTGGGCTACAAATCGGTATGTTTCCTGCCCCATCTCGATTCAAGGTTCTCGAGATTTAAGTCTTCAAAATTTCTACTTTTTTGAAAATTCAAAAATTTGAGACAAAAAGACTTAAATCTCGAGAATCTTGAATCGAGATGTGGCAAGTAACATACCGATTTGTAGTCCAGAGTCTTAGCTTCCATTTAAGCTATTACTCATCCTTCTAGAAGGTACTAGTAAAAAGTTATGGCAAAAATGGCGAGCGGAGGGGGGTGGGTTTACCGGGGGGGTTTACCTAGACTCAGCTTTGTAGTATGTCTCACTGTATTTCCAAAATTTCGGGCCAAAAATTTGTGATATTTTCAATAAATATTAAAAAATTAAATGTTATAATTTATTTCAATGATAAATTTTAGTCAATTTTTAAGAGAAAAGTCAATTTTTTCAAAAATTTTTCCCTCCGGCGCTTTTTTCTCGTGAATTTTTCCATATAATTTATTGGCAGTATGGATTCGGCGCGAATTTTAAAAATTTGAAAAAATGCACCCCTAAGAATGCACTTGGAAAAAAATTCCCCGGGGTTCAAAAATGCCCAAACTGCGCCACTGCACCCATACGCCAAAATGTGGCATTACGTCTATGTGTTTTGCGTAATACCGTAAATCCTCTAATCAATCCCCCGGGGGAATTATTATTTTGTCAGGTCCTAGAGGGGGATTATTTGAAATTCAAATTTGCGCTAAAAAATTTGAAATTGCGCCAAAAATTTGAAATTTGGAAAAAATTGGAAAAATACCCATTTTGAGGGGGGGATTTATTATTTCGTTGGGGGTCCAGAGGGGGATTTAATTGAGGGGGGGATTAATTAGAGGATTTACGGTAGTTGTAGCAAATTTTGTCTACTTTCCAAAAATGTATAACTATGTTTTGTGATGATTGTTCAAAATTTTTAAAGTATGGCATCAAACGAAGACACCCTCCGATAAGGGTGTACAACAGGGGTGCATCCGGGATTTCGAAAAGCCGGACCGGATACCGGATAGTAAAAAAACACCGGATATTGACCGGATATCCGGATGACCGGATATTTCAATTTTTTGGGGCCAAATTTGAAAATTTTTCCAATTTTGACGTTAATTTGCAAAAAGTTTACCTAAATGTATGCTTTTTGTTTCCTTTTTATTATAAATGTGCAAGATTAGGAAAAACGTTGTAAAAATTCAAGTATTTGAACAACTTTTAGCTGCTTTTTGGCTATTTTATTGCAATATATGAGCAATTTTAATCAATTTTACCACTATTTGTTGACGATTAAATGTTTTCACACTTTTTGCCCGTTAACTTTAACGACTTCATTGGGGTTCCAATATAAGAACTATAATAATTTTTGAAAATTGGGAAGAATAGAGTCAATTTTCATTGAAAAATGTGAAAAATGCGTTACCGAATTGCTGCTACCAATCTGCAAAGATTATGTGAAAATAGCGCCGCAGGTGAAACTTTTTGAAATGGTAAGCTTATTTGGCAAAAATTTAGCTTAAAAAACATTGAAAATAGTGAGATAGCAGGGAGATCTTGTAAAACTCAAACTTGCCAAAATTTACAGGCTGAAAAAATTTGTCAAATTTTCAATATATATTCAAAAATTTCACTGTTATAATTTATTTCAATGATAAATTTTAGTCAATTTTTAAAGAGTAAGCTAATTTTTTCAAAAATTTTTGCCTGCGGCGCTTTTTTTGCCGGCCCAAAATTTTGGAAAAACAGTGAGACATGGTGTATGAATTGTGCCTATATTAGTGTATTTTTCCAGAAATATAGAAAAAGTCACGGAATAAAAGCGCAAAAAATTTTTTGAAAAAATTGGCTTTCTCTTTAAAAATTGACTAAAATTTATCAATGAAATACATTTTACGATTGAAATTTTTGAATATTTATTGAAAAGTTCACAAATTTTCAGCTCAAAATTTTGAAAAAACAATGAGACAAACTACACTACGCAGACGAAAATTTGTTGAAATATTAAGCTTGTTTGCCAAAATTTGATTTTGAAAATGATGATTTTAGTTTAATTTGGTAAAATAGTGAAATAGAATGGAAAAGTTAGAAGAAAAAATAGTAAGTAATGAATATAAATAGTAAAAAATTTTTTGAAAAATTACGCTGTATGCCAAAAATTGACATTGAAAATTTTGAATATTCTACGAAATTTTCAAAAATTTTCGCCTGCGGCGCTGACTGCATTCTTAGGGGTGCTTAATTTTTTGGCCTGCAACCGGCGCACCCCCCAAAAAACCGGTAACCGGATACCGGTTGGCCAAAAACGCCGGATACCGGATACCGATTAACCGGATACCGGTTGCAGCCCTGACATGCAATCTTTAAAAAAATTGATTTTTTGGAAAACGTGGAAATTTTTTCTGCAAAACGTGTTTTTAGGGGTATTTTGATGCACTGATTCCGAATCTCCAATCAGTTTTTTCGTATCGCGTCAAAAACGGTAATTTTTTCGCCATTTTTAGTCAAAAATAGCCATTTTTTGAAGAAAATTTTTTAAATTTTTCCAAAATTTTTAGAAAATTGCTTCGGTATTAGAGGGGAATGATTCTGAGTAATTTAATCTGAGTAAGTTAATATCCGGTGCATCCGGCGGACCCCCCTAATATCCGGAAACCGGATACCGGATGGCGAAAAACACCGGATAACCGGATACCGGATACCGGATGCAGCCCTGATGCATACCTATATGTTCTAAGTTCCCTCACATTCCAAGGGGGATGGTCGGGCGCTCTGCGCCCGACCACAGAACTGGCTCGCTACCTGCGGCGGCTTGCAAACTCAGACTCAGTCAAATTTTGTCGGAGACTCAGTCGGAAATAAGCACTGGTAAGGATGGGCCTTCCCAAAACCGCTTCGCGCGCGCCTGCACGCGCGCGAGGTCGAATCCGACCTCAGATTCGGATTACCCGTAAAATTCGGATTTCCCCTCTGAAAAACCCAGGCTGCAAAAAATCCCGGTGTGATTTCACCCACGCGGAATCAAACGGTATGTTTAAAATACCATAGAGTTACAGACGAATCGAAGTGACGTTGCAGGAGACGGTGTATAAACGAACTGACAAATTATTTCAATCCAAAACTAGCTAAAATCAATTTCTTGAACTTACATGAAACCATGTTTACTTGTATTGTGTTATAAATTTTGTATGTTCTGTGCTTTATGGGTTTGGTTCTTTAGATTCAGTCTAAATTCACTTAAAAACAAACATTCCTTTCGAACCACTTTCAAAACTTAACCGTCCCACAAGGAACTTTAAAACAAGCTAAATCGATGTAATCTCTTCAACGCGTGATTAGATTACACAACACTTATCTCACTTCTACATTCGCCAAACAAGCTCGTAATTCACTGCTTTAATTTTGTGTAATTTCTATGTCCCACAATATTTAATTGAACAACAATTCCATAACTTAACTCTTGCACCTCCATTTCGATAATTCCTATACTTTACTATATGTTCGCGTGTATAACTTCCGTGTTTAATTCATTTAGGGATGTGCAATGATAACCTTTGATAACCTTTGTTAACTCCTCCAATGATAACCTCAATGATAACCTTTTCAACGAAGGGAGGTTATCATGATAACCTAAGGTTATCATGATAACCGGACATTTCCTGAGTTATCAAAGGTTATCATTGCACATCCCTAAATTCATTATTGCTTACTTTTAATGTTATTACACAAAACTCAGATTAGAACTCGAAACTCTTCTATCGCCATGGATAGCACTGGAACAGCTCAAGACGCGACCATCATGGATCCGACTCGAAGCTCCGCAGTGCACGACACCGTGGAACAGCCGATGGAAGAAGTCGAGGACGACAATGTAAGCGACATTGCGCTGAATGCTAGTCGCCGCGCATCTTTTGTGGGTTTAATTTGCTTATTTCTATGAATCTTTTTTATGCTTAAAACTGGATTTTTCATGTTTCGCTAAAAGATTCTTAGGAAAATATGCTTTTATTTTTGAATAGGTTATAAACATTGACACTTAACTTAGAATGGTTTCTTGAATAGGATTCCTTTTTTGGACTTTTTCTCTCTTTTCTGTCTTTTCTTTTTCTCCGAAATCCATAACTCAGCTTTTACGATTAAACTCCCGGGTCTCTACTGATGAGTCCGAACCCGGGAGTACACGTTTCGCACCCACTATCTAGAGCGCTGGACGAAATAGTGGGGTGGTACTTCTTTTTTGCTTTAACTCCTAATGTTTTACTCACCAAAAATCACTCACTTGTGTCAAATGGATTTCTTCTTGTCTCTCTTTTTTAGTATGTAATTTTACAAAAATAGGTTTTACTAACTCGCTATAAAGCGAAAATTATTGACTCTACCTCTTTAACTCTACCGCGCGCTTGTAGTGGGCGTGTGCAGCTTCCTACATCGCTACCGTCAATTTGTAATACTGCACCTCACCTAAAATTTTTTAACCAACGATATAGCGAAAGAGAGAGGTTAGTTTGTGGTTAGATAACGAGACGCACTGGTGTAGTCCGTAAACGTTATCAGGCTTTGACAAAATTATTGACAAAATTTTAGGGACAATCTTTTTAAATGACAAGAAAGCGACCATGGTTGGTATTGCTTGTCTTATTTCTCACTTTGATACAAAATTTGTTTGCATGGCAGTTTACTTCTCTTTTCTTTTCTTTTAAATTTAATTATCATTTTATTGCGCATGTTATTTTATAATATTGCATTATTATTTTGTTTCAATCATTTTGAGGCTGTGTCCAAGGTTCTATCACGAAACTCGATTTTTAGAAACTTAATTTTAGCACTGCTTCTTTTCGTAGAATCTGAACTTGACCTTTAATTTTTAGGTTCCGCGTTCAGTATACACCATCTGTACCCCGTTATCTAATTATAAAACCATAAAAGTTATCAAAATGATATATGCAAAATATAACCAGAAAATAGAAAAAAATCAAATTCGAGTCACGATTTTACATCGTTTTGAAAAATAATGTCAGATTACTCAGTCTACGCAAAAAGTGACAGTTATTAAAACATGAAATTTTTCGATTCCCTATCCGAAAACTTTTATTCTGTCAGTACCATGTATATGATTTTTCTTCTCTTCTTTTCTCTGTCGTTAACATTTTCACTTCAGTCTCTCTTCAAAATAGCGTATCGATCTTCATAGTGGTAGTATT
>JAKKPZ010001006.1:0-10852 GCA_022814885.1 Ditylenchus destructor | reverse complement strand
AAATATACTTTCACAAAAGAGTCTTAGTGTTGTTCAAAAACTTTCAGTACACTCCCCCCCCTGGTTAATTCCATAACGAGATTGTACAAAGTGGAGGTCTTACCGTGGACTAAACCCTTAGCCCAAACGCTTATTACCGCTACTACAAATTCCGCCTCTACCGGCTCAAATTCGCCTCTCAGGGCTACTTCCAAGATGGCTCCTACTGACTCCCAGTCAGGCCATATAAGGCGCACACTTGCGCCCCTTCTTGCCTCAATGGCTAAACGGCTGGATAGTGCCCGCAACCTATCCGACTACGCTCCCAAAACTGGCGAACCACGAAAAGCCAGTTATCTCCATGCTCGGCAGTATATCAAGGAACACTCCCCGGCGCTCGGAGGGATGCAGACGTCTCTGCAAAAATTGGAGAAGCATCTGGAACAATGGAACTCCCTCTTACAAAAGCTCTCCGAAAAAGACGACCTGACCGCATACAATGCCGAAAAAACCATCTTCGATGATTTCGACACACAGCACAAACTTATGGACACAATCTCCGAAGCACCTTTCATCATCGAGGAAACTCAGAAGAAAATCGACTTGGCTCAACTTTCCGCGGACCACCTATCAAAGGACGACCCACCAGCAACTCCAAAAGGTACGGCTAATGTTCACTTACCAAAATTGCAGCCAATCCAGTTCGACGGCAATCCTGCCAACTGGCCTCGATTCCTAGAGTACTTTGAAAGTACAATCGATAAAAGCGGCCTAGACAATATCGAAAAATTGTCATATTTGGTCTCCATGGTCCAAAACGAAGCCCAACGATTTGTCAGTGGATACAGTATATCCGGTGACAATTATCCAATCGTCATGCAGGCCCTCAAAGACAGGTTCGGCAGTTCGTCAATAATCGTGGATCAGCTCATTCGGGAGCTCAACTCACTCAGCATTACGGGAAGCACACCTCAAGCACTCAAAAACTACGTCATCGATGTGGAACGGATCAGATTGCAGCTCCTTCAACAGAAAGTCGACGTTGGCAGCGAGCAATTTTTGCACTTAGTAGAGAGCAAATTACCGCGTCGCATCTTGGAGAAGGTCATAGACTTCAAACGAAGAGAAACAAATTGGTCACCTGAGAAACTCTGTGAGACGCTCTACAATATGGTCAAAGACATGGAGGAACTCAATCAAAAGCAGCCACCATCTACTCGCACCCATACCAATCAAGGATCTACGCTCATCACTCATGGGAAACAATCCAACCGACAGCGACTCCCATGTTTGTTTTGTTCCTTGACTAACCACACTTCCAGGCAGTGCAGAAAGTTCAACACAAACTACAAACGCACCGAGCGTATCAAGGAACTCAACAGATGCACCCGCTGTATCAAAGAACTGGCTGAAGCCCATCAATGCACAGCCACGTGCTGGTTATGCAAAGGAGAGCACCACTCGCTCATCTGCCCATCGAAAAAGAAGGACA
This sequence comes from Ditylenchus destructor, assembly GCA_022814885.1. Lineage (NCBI taxonomy): Eukaryota > Metazoa > Nematoda > Chromadorea > Rhabditida > Anguinidae > Ditylenchus > Ditylenchus destructor. The sequence continues at coordinate 9,381 of JAKKPZ010001006.1, read as the reverse complement.
GCCAAGGCGGAAACAAACGACCGAACGATCAACAAAAGAGCCGCCAAACCAATTCATCATCCGAAAATGGACAAAAGAGCGAAGCACAAAAGACGTACTTTAATGTGACGACAAATCCAATACTTCCTACCGTAGAAGTGACCATCGCCAATCCAGAGAGCCAAACGGCCAAGAGAGTTTTCGCAATTTTGGACTCCGCCTCAGAGCGCACATACATCACAAATGACTGCGCCGACGAACTCCAACTTCAACCAAAGAAGATCGAGCAGCTGAGAACTGAAGTCTTCGGCGGAAACGTCGTTCAAACAATTGACGCCAAACAAGTCGAGATCTTAATCGCTACCAAGGACGGTATGTCAGAGAAATTAAGCATAACCGCTATTCCAGAAATAATTGGTATGACGAGGATCATCAAAAAGACGCCGACTGAACTCCAACACAAAAACGTCAAACCATCTTTGCTCATAGGCATGGACTACCTTTTCAAGTTGCTCAATTGGAAGGGACACGCTCTCAACTCAGACTACGACGAATTCGAGACGCGTCTTGGAAACATCATCCTGCAAAATCGCCAGCAGCTAAAGCCGAGATTGAAGACCACCTCGTCACTCGTCACAATCACCGCTATGGATGACACCGAATTAGGAGACGCCGTCAAGCAATTCTGGGACCTGGAAACACTAGGAATTCGAGAAAACCCAGCAACGACAGTCGCAGACCAAATCCACCAGCAATTCCTGAGCACAATCGAATTCGCCAACAACCGATACCGAGTGGAATGGCTTTGGAATGGAAAGCAGACCCAGCTCCAATCCAATATTGGGATCGCCTTCTATCGACTCAAAGGAATGATCATGAAGCTGCATAAGGATCCAAAACTTTTGGAAATGTACAAGGCCAACTTCCACGAGCAACTCCAACAAGGAATCATCGAACCAGTCAAAACACAAGCCGCCAGTGGAGCCGTAGTGTCCTACCTGCCACATCAAGCTGTCATCCGACCAGATAAAGCTACCACGAAACTCAGAGTAGTTTATGACGCCTCAGCTAAGCCGAAGGACGGCTTAAGCTTAAACGACACAATGCATGAAGGACCACTTCTTCTACCTCAACTCGTTGGACTTTTACTCCGGATGAGATTCGGCAAATATGTTGTCACAAGCGACATCCAAAAGGCCTTTCTCCAAATAGAACTCAAGGAGGATCAAAGAGACGCCGTCAGATTCCTGCTGCCCAAAAGATGGGATCAACCAATCAATAAGGACAACATTCAAGTCTACCGATTCACACGAGTATGTTTCGGTGTAATCTGTTCTCCTAGCATTTTAGCCATGACGCTGCAAAACCACTTGGAGAAAAACGACATGGATCTCTTCAAGGACACATATGTGGACAATCTACTACAAATGGGAGATCACGTGCCAACACTCATGAAAGAAACCCTACGGGCTAAAGAAGTGTTTGCAGACGCTTCATTCAATCTCCGAGAGTACTACAGCAATAGCCAGGAAATCATGCAAGAGTTCAACCCGGAAGCAGCCAAGGAGCAACAAACCAAAATTCTGGGACATATTTGGAACTTTAAAAGCGACCAACTTCAAATTACCTGGCCGAAATGGAAAGAGGATCAACAACTCACCAAACGAGCCATCCTGAGCTATATAGCCAGCATCTACGACCCACTTGGTCTACTATCGCCAAGCTTACTCCCGATGAAACTATTCCTTCAGCAACTATGGGAACAAAAAATCGACTGGGACATCGAACTCTCGCCAGAACAAAGCAAACAATGGCTCAATCTCACCTCGGCATGGAAAACAAAAGACACTCTCCAATTCCCTCGTTGCATTTCAAATCGCGACTCAACTCATCAACTCCACATATGGACTGACGCCTCAGACAAAGCCTATGCCGCCGCAGCCTATCTCAGAACAGAGGACGCCTCAGGCAACATTCAACTACGACTTATCTTCGCAAAATCCCGAGTTACACCTACAAAGAAGGAAGCAAAGGATCTCACCATTCCTAAGAAGGAACTCGTCGCAATCCTTTGTGGCACTCGAGTGGCCAAATTCCTACTCAAGGAACTACCAAATATCCAACGAGCGATTATTTGGTCCGACTCCCAAGTCTCCCTCCAGCAACTGACTGTGGAGAACGAAAAATCTGTCTTCATCCGCAACAGGGTGAAGGAAATCAATGCGAGCCGCGATGTAATCGAATATCGATATGCGCCAACCAAGGAAAACCCGGCCGACATTGGAAGCCGTGGAACCAACATCAACTCACTTCTGGACTCTTCGCTGTGGTGGGAAGGCCCAGCGTTCGCTAAGCAAAAAGAAGATGCCTGGCCGCAGGATATCATTCTCCCACCCATTCAAAAATCGACGAAAGGAAAGGAAGAAGAAGAGACAACGACAGCACTAACCGCAGCGGCAACTACAAAGGAACGAATTATTGGACCGCAGGCAGGAAACTGGACGAAGATGATTCAAACAATGAAAGCAGTTATCAAGTTTGGACACAAGCTCAAGAAACTCCAGCACCTGAAGGTCGATAACAACACAGCCGCTCAAATCATCATCAAACAAGAACAGGACATGTTTCCACCAGGTGACGCTCTCAAAACAAAATACCAGCTATTTAAGGATGAATGTGACCTATGGAGAATCAAGACAAGACTCCAAGAAGCAGAAATGCCAAAAGAACGACACACGCCAATCTGGCTGCCAGCTGACTCACCCTTAATGGATCGACTCATTCAGCACTACCACGAAGAGAATCTGCACCAAGGAGCAAACGCCGTCACCTGCGAAATCCGAAAGAAGTATTGGATCACTTACCGCAAAGTGAAGACAATAGTACGCCGATGCATGAAGTGCAGAATCCACAATGCTCAACCATTCGAGATGCCAATCTTCGCACCATACCCGAAGTCTAGAATGATCCAAGGACGCCCATTTGAGACAACAGGATTGGATATCACTGGACCTTTGAGGACTGCCGACACTCAACTCTTCATTTTAGTGCTCACCTGCCTCAAGACAAGAGCCGTGCACTTAGAAGTCCTAACTTCAACGAAGACAGAAGACGTCATGGCCAGCATCATGAAATTCATAGCCAGACGAGGTCTACCGTCAACTTTTCTCAGCGATAATGCCGCTTATTTCGTACTAGCAAAGAAAGTGCTCCTAGCCAAATACGCCGACAAAGAAATCGAGTGGGAATACATCACGCCAAGAGCCCCACATCGAGGAGGTGTATGGGAAAGATTGAATCGGAACATCAAAGAAGCCATCCGCAGAACCTTCGGCAGAAGAAAGCCAACTTATCGAGAATTGGAAACTTTGGCAGCAATGATCGAAGGAACTCTCAACAATCGACCCATCACCAGCATATCAGACGATCCAGAGAATCATCAAGTACTTCGACCAGTGGACTTTCTCAGACCGGAATCAAACGACTACCCAGAATCTGGAAAAGAAGTCACCGCAAACGAACTCAAGGACCCAGACTTCCTGTTGCAACACACCAAGAAGGACGACCTCAGGAAGATAGATGAAAAGAATCATGAAATTCTGAACCGATTTTGGGACATATGGTCAAAGATGTACCTCAACACACTAATGGATCGCGCCACCAGCCATTCAAAAGAAGGAATCTCGAGAAGCCCAGCTATTGGAGAACTCGTACTTATTGGCGAAGACGAAACGCCTAGAGGAGAGTGGAAAATGGGAAGAATTACCCGACTCATCAAGTCAAAGGACGGGATAATCCGCACAGGTGAAATATTCCTTCCTAACCGAAAACTCTTTAAGAGAGCAATCCATCAACTCTATCCTCTGGAAATCGGCGGTGAAATCAAAGAAGAACAACTGCCTGTCAAAGTGACGAACAATGAAGAGGAGCAAGAACCAATTCGACGCCATCAACCCCCGAGGAAAGTTAAGAACCTACTCACCAAAATGTGGCGGCCGGAAATCTTCATCACGACTCTGATGCTATTCAACGCTTTCAACTTAGCCGTCAGCCAGAGACCGATGATATGCCACAGAATGATGCCAAAATCAATCTGGAAAATACCCGAGCTCAATAGATGTCACGCGAACGCGATCAAGAAGGAGATATTTTCTGTCAAGAAGATCGCCCTCTACAAGAAGAACCGGATCGAATACCACAGCAGCGGATTTCTATGCCGACTGGACAGCTCAACTGTGCGCCAGCAAACCTTGCTCAACGGCAGCCCAGACATCAAAGAAGAAAAGAACCCGCCTGAATACCTCAGCGAAGAAGAGTGCCTTTCAATGATACAGCAAAAGAAGTGTGCCTATGGTCAACTCGTCAAAGGAAAGCACACTTTCCAAACAACTAACGAAGTCACAAAGGACCCGCCTAATCGCTTCAAGTCCTTTATGCTTGGGACCGACGATACGGTAAAACGTAATTGCATCTTAATGCCAATTCAGGTCTATTCGCACCATGGAAAGCCAGAAGCACTGACCACCGCAGCAGACATTTCCCATTGCCAATACCAGAAAGGAAACTGCCGCACCTCAGCCAATGAATTCATCGTCTGGAAACCAAACATCACCCAACTCTGCGAATATGTCCAAATCTACAAAGGCCAAGGAATCGCGACGAAGAATTCAATCATTGTGGACGACTGGCACCTGATGCTGACCTACAACTTCACCAACTCAACGGAAGACTGTGGTCACCAGCTCATCAAAACAGCCCAAGGGCTAGCCGTGGAATTTGTAGCCGAGCCAATCAAACTCCAGCGCAACCCAAGATTCCATGGACGGCCAACAAAGCCCACAACAACCACTCAGAGGACCACACAAGGGACCACTCAAAGCACAACTGCTAGAAGATGGATCAACACTATTGCACCATTCGCGCCCAGATCCACAACCAGGACGACTACAACAGCGATTAGAAGTTGGACCACAACAATCGCCCCGGCCACAACAAAGAAATTGCTCAAACGGATCTACAAGGTCACAAAAGCGCCACCCAAATCAAACTCAATTATGAACTACAACCAATGGAAGAAGTCTACCAGCCGCACCAAACGACAAGTCAATGTGGATGAAAGCGAGGCAGGAGAGTTCCAGTATTTAGAGCACAGCACAGTTAAATTGATGCGACAACTGGCTCTCACTTTCTGTTCCATAATCAACGACCACACACTCATCCTGGAGAAGCTCATCTATGACAACCCGACAGCCTTCCTGAGAAAACTCTTGAAGAAAGACAACTTAATCGCCAAAATTCTCAACAAGGACCTAGCCGAGGTTGAATTCTGCCACAGCTTTAACTCGTCCGAATATGAAATGATGCCGAACCCACTCAACTGTTCAATTCCAGTCAAGCTCACTCAACACAAAGACACAATCTGGTACTTGGACCGATCGACTCATGAACTTCACCGAGATCCTGCGAGAGCAATGGAAGAGACCTGCGGAGACAAAATGTTCCTCTCTCTGGAAGATACACTCTACGAATACAACCGAGAAACAGGACGACTCACTCCAACCAACCAGAAGATCTCAATCAATGCCACTCAACCAGAATCGTGGGATTTTCTTAATCAAGACATTATTTTTAGAGATGTCATCATCCGAGACTCGCTCAATGTCCAGGAAGAAGTGATAGCCGAAATGGAGAAAACCAACGAAGGGCTCACAGAAGTGCTCGTCACAGATCAAACCACACCCGGCCATCATCACAGCCTCGAAGAGGATCTTTTTGATCTTTGGATATTCTATTATCTAAAGAGATTATGGGTCGCCTGGGTCTCAATTATATGTCTGCTGGAAACGTACGGAGCAATCGCCGCCATCTTGGACCTGTGCAAAGGACGATACCGCAGACCAACGACTGTCATCCGAGAACAGCCCTCAGTCCGATTTCGAGCAGCCAATGAAGACATAGAACTCATGGACCGTCCATCCCATCGACACTCCAGACAGAGTCGAAACAGAGCTAGAACTATTTCTCCACCACCCAGCCGTGGTCATCGAGGAAGCACACTCAGCCTGGTGGGCAAACTCTTGCAGCAAACCGAAGAAGAATGACTGACTGACCTTTGGCCGCCGGGACTGTTTCGATCATCAATGATCAAAATAAAATTAGTATACTCATGTAATATTAGCGCAAGGCGTGAAAGAGAACATTAATCAAATTTCTCCCCATCTCCAAAATAATTACAATTTCTCTCTCTCTTTTCATCCCATTAATCATACCGCCCAAAGTTCTCCTTCACACCTCAGACTAATACCCCTTTTTATATACATTGTTTCCACTCCCGACTTTAAACTTAAGGCCAAATTCAATGTAAATTCCTGTCTTGTAAATTGTATATAAGCAAATGCTTTTCGTTAATAAACATACTTCACAAAAGAGTCTTAGTGTTGTATCGAAACTTTCAGTACACTCTTCTAAAAATTGGGTAAAACAGGAAACAATCACTCGGACCAACACAGAAACACGTTTGCCCTATCCCTTCATGAGATCTAGAAGCACCTCTTCTAAAAATTGGGTAAAACAGGAAACAATCACTCGGACCAACAACAGAAACAATCGTTTGCCCTCTATCCCTTCATGAGATCTAGAAGCACCTCTTCTAAAAATTGGGTAAAACAGGAAACAATCACTCGGACCAACAACTTCATGAGATCTAGAAGCACCTCTTCTAAAAATTGGGTAAAACAGGAAACAATCACTCGGACCAACAACAGAAACAATCGTTTGCCCTCTATCCCTTCATGAGATCTAGAAGCACCTCTTCTAAAAATTGGGTAAAACAGGAAACAATCACTCGGACCAACAACAGAAACAATCGTTTGCCCTCTATCCCTTCATGAGATCTAGAAGCACCTCTTCTAAAAATTGGGTAAAACAGGAAACAATCACTCGGACCAACAACAGAAACAATCGTTTGCCCTCTATCCCTTCATGAGATCTAGAAGCACCTCTTCTAAAAATTGGGTAAAACAGGAAACAATCACTCGGACCAACAACAGAAACAATCGTTTGCCCTCTATCCCTTCATGAGATCTAGAAGCACCTCTTCTAAAAATTGGGTAAAACAGGAAACAATCACTCGGACCAACAACAGAAACAATCGTTTGCCCTCTATCCCTTCATGAGATCTAGAAGCACCTCTTCTAAAAATTGGGTAAAACAGGAAACAATCACTCGGACCAACAACAGAAACAATCGTTTGCCCTCTATCCCTTCATGAGATCTAGAAGCACCTCTTCTAAAAATTGGGTAAAACAGGAAACAATCACTCGGACCAACAACAGAAACAATCGTTTGCCCTCTATCCCTTCATGAGATCTAGAAGCACCTCTTCTAAAAATTGGGTAAAACAGGAAACAATCACTCGGACCAACAACAGAAACAATCGTTTGCCCTCTATCCCTTATGAGATCTAGAAGCACCTCTTCTAAAAATTGGGTAAAACAGGAAACAATCACTCGGACCAACAACAGAAACAATCGTTTGCCCTCTATCCCTTCATGAGATCTAGAAGCACCTCTTCTAAAAATTGGGTAAAACAGGAAACAATCACTCGGACCAACAACAGAAACAATCGTTTGCCCTCTATCCCTTCATGAGATCTAGAAGCACCTCTTCTAAAAATTGGGTAAAACAGGAAACAATCACTCGGACCAACAACAGAAACAATCGTTTGCCCTCTATCCCTTCATGAGATCTAGAAGCACCTCTTCTAAAAATTGGGTAAAACAGGAAACAATCACTCGGACCAACAACTTCATGAGATCTAGAAGCACCTCTTCTAAAAATTGGGTAAAACAGGAAACAATCACTCGGACCAACAACAGAAACAATCGTTTGCCCTCTATCCCTTCATGAGATCTAGAAGCACCTCTTCTAAAAATTGGGTAAAACAGGAAACAATCACTCGGACCAACAACAGAAACAATCGTTTGCCCTCTATCCCTTCATGAGATCTAGAAGCACCTCTTCTAAAAATTGGGTAAAACAGGAAACAATCACTCGGACCAACAACAGAAACAATCGTTTGCCCTCTATCCCTTCATGAGATCTAGAAGCACCTCTTCTAAAAATTGGGTAAAACAGGAAACAATCACTCGGACCAACAACAGAAACAATCGTTTGCCCTCTATCCCTTCATGAGATCTAGAAGCACCTCTTCTAAAAATTGGGTAAAACAGGAAACAATCACTCGGACCAACAACAGAAACAATCGTTTGCCCTCTATCCCTTCATGAGATCTAGAAGCACCTCTTCTAAAAATTGGGTAAAACAGGAAACAATCACTCGGACCAACAACAGAAACAATCGTTTGCCCTCTATCCCTTCATGAGATCTAGAAGCACCTCTTCTAAAAATTGGGTAAAACAGGAAACAATCACTCGGACCAACAACAGAAACAATCGTTTGCCCCATATCCCTTCATGAGATCTAGAAGCACCTCTTCTAAAAATTGGGTAAAACAGGAAACAATCACTCGGACCAACAACAGAAACAATCGTTTGCCCTCTATCCCTTCATGAGATCTAGAAGCACCTCTTCTAAAAATTGGGTAAAACAGGAAACAATCACTCGGACCAACAACAGAAACAATCGTTTGCCCTCTATCCCTTCATGAGATCTAGAAGCACCTCTTCTAAAAATTGGGTAAAACAGGAAACAATCACTCGGACCAACAACAGAAACAATCGTTTGCCCTCTATCCCTTCATGAGATCTAGAAGCACCTCTTCTAAAAATTGGGTAAAACAGGAAACAATCACTCGGACCAACAACAGAAACAATCGTTTGCCCTCTATCCCTTCATGAGATCTAGAAGCACCTCTTCTAAAAATTGGGTAAAACAGGAAACAATCACTCGGACCAACAACAGAAACAATCGTTTGCCCTCTATCCCTTCATGAGATCTAGAAGCACCTCTTCTAAAAATTGGGTAAAACAGGAAACAATCACTCGGACCAACAACAGAAACAATCGTTTGCCCTCTATCCCTTCATGAGATCTAGAAGCACCTCTTCTAAAAATTGGTAAAATAGGAAAACATCACCAACAACAAAAAACTTTGTTTCCCTTATTCTAGAACACCCTTCTAAAAATTGGTAGAAAGGAAACAATCACTCGGACCAACAACAGAAACAATCGTTTGCCCTCTATCCCTTCATGAGATCTAGAAGCACCTCTTCTAAAAATTGGGTAAAACAGGAAACAATCACTCGGACCAACAACAGAAACAATCGTTTGCCCTCTATCCCTTCATGAGATCTAGAAGCACCTCTTCTAAAAATTGGGTAAAACAGGAAAAACAGGAAACAACAGAAACAATCGTTTGCCCTCTATCCCTTCATGAGATCTA
>JAKKPZ010001005.1:0-10961 GCA_022814885.1 Ditylenchus destructor | reverse complement strand
TAAATGTAGACTAAATTTAGACAAATTTTTTAGACAAAAATTTGTATGTCCCGAATTTTGTCTGTCACAGATTTGTAACGGTTTCATGGGAAGGCATTCTTAGGGGTGTTTATTCCTGTCTGTCACAGATTTGTCACGGTTTCATGGGAAGGCATTCTTTAGGGGTGTTTATTCCTGTCTGTCACAGATTTGTCACGGTTTCATGGGAAGGCATTCTTAGGGGTGTTTATTCCTGTCTGTCACAGATTTGTAACGGTTTCATGGGAAGGCATTCTTAGGGGTGTTTATTCCTGTCTGTCACAGATTTGTCACGGTTTCATGGAAGGCATTCTTTAGGGGTGTTTATTCCTGTCTGTCACAGATTTGTCACGGTTTCATGGGAAGGCATTCTTTAGGGGTGTTTATTCCTGTCTGTCACAGATTTGTAACGGTTTCATGGGAAGGCATTCTTAGGGGTGTTTATTCCTGTCTGTCACAGCTTGTCACGGTTTCATGGGAAGGCATTCTTTAGGGGTGTTTATTCCTGTCTGTCACAGATTTGTCACGGTTTCATGGAAGGCATTCTTTAGGGGTGTTTATTCCTGTCTGTCACAGATTTGTCACGGTTTCATGGGAAGGCATTCTTAGGGGTGTTTATTCCTGTCTGTCACAGATTTGTCACGGTTTCATGGGAAGGCATTCTTTAGGGGTGTTTATTCCTGTCTGTCACAGATTTGTCACGGTTTCATGGGAAGGCATTCTTTAGGGGTGTTTATTCCTGTCTGTCACAGATTTGTAACGGTTTCATGGGAAGGCATTCTTAGGGGTGTTTATTCCTGTCTGTCACAGATTTGTCACGGTTTCATGGGAAGGCATTCTTTAGGGGTGTTTATTCCTGTCTGTCACAGATTTGTCACGGTTTCATGGAAGGCATTCTTAGGGGTGTTTATTCCTGTCTGTCACAGATTTGTCACGGTTTCATGGAAGGCATTCTTTAGGGGTGTTTATTCCTGTCTGTCACAGATTTGTCACGGTTTCATGGGAAGGCATTCTTAGGGGTGTTTATTCCTGTCTGTCACAGATTTGTAACGGTTTCATGGGAAGGCATTCTTAGGGGTGTTTATTCCTGTCTGTCACAGATTTGTCACGGTTTCATGGAAGGCATTCTTTAGGGGTGTTTATTCCTGTCTGTCACAGATTTGTAACGGTTTCATGGGAAGGCATTCTTAGGGGTGTTTATTCCTGTCTGTCACAGATTTGTCACGGTTTCATGGGAAGGCATTCTTTAGGGGTGTTTATTCCTGTCTGTCACAGATTTGTCACGGTTTCATGGGAAGGCATTCTTAGGGGTGTTTATTCCTGTCTGTCACAGATTTGTCACGGTTTCATGGGAAGGCATTCTTAGGGGTGTTTATTCCTGTCTGTCACAGATTTGTCACGGTTTCATGGGAAGGCATTCTTAGGGGTGTTTATTCCTGTCTGTCACAGATTTGTCACGGTTTCATGGGAAGGCATTCTTTAGGGGCTTTTTTATCTGTTATCTTATCATTTTGTTGCCGAGGGCATACTCATACACCATGGAGTCCTGTGGTTGGGCGCGGAGCGCCCGACCCTCCCCCTTGGAATGTGAGGGAACTTAAATCACAAAAGGGTATAACCCAATCTTACCCCATAAACATTACGAGCCACCGCAGGTGGCGAGCCAGTCCTGTGGTCGGGCGCGGAGCGCCCGACCTTCTCCCTTGGAATCAGGGTTGTGCCGAGTCGACGAAAAGTTCGAGTCGAGTTTCGAGTCGAGTCGGCCGAAAATTCTTCGAGTCGAGTTTCGAGTTTCGAGTCGACGAAAAAGTCGAGTTTCGAGTTTCGAGTCTCGAGTTTCGAGTCATTTTCGAGTCAAATTTCCTGATGATTCAAAAAGTCAAAATTTTCTGTTTTTAAAGCAATTTTTTGCTAAAAATTGCTGTTAATTGTTATTTATTAGTACTACTATTCAATTTATGTCAAAAAAGGGGTGGTTTTTGGCTATTTTTGAGCTATTCTTGGCTATTTTTCAGCTATTTTTGAGCTAATTTTTGTTATTTTGAACAAAAAATGTCCCAAATTTTGAATATTTCATCTCTGAAATTGGTACTAATTTTTGGAAATAGTTACCGTATTCCCTGTTTTTTAGCCCCACCCTCTAATTTAGCCCCACCCCAACAGAATGCCAATTAGCGCCCTAGCCATCTTGAGAAAAACTAAGTGCATATTCGTGTAGATCTCGTCGAGTTACGTAAGAATAACCCCAATGCCAAAACTTTGTCATTGAAAATATCGGAAAAAATTGAGTTTGAAAATTCAAATTCCAAAATTTTTCAGAGGTTGAATAATTTAAGCCCATGGGGCTAAATTACAGGGAATACGGTATTAACTTCATAGCCTAATTTTGGCCTAAAACGCAAAAATAGCATAATGTTGCAATAAATTTAGCCGAGAAAAATTGTGATTGATAAAGAGCAATTTTTCAAAATTTTGAGGAGATAATCGGCTTCAGAGATCCGTGATTATTGCTCGAGCGGTTGAAAATTATTATATCAGATTCTTCAGAACCAAGTGGAGATGCATTGAATTTAAAGTCTTCCGCTGGCAAAATTCGTGAAATTTTCAATAAAGATAGTAATTTTTGAAAAAAATTCGCCTGCGGCGCTATTTTTGACAGTTTCCGCATTAATTAATCAGTTGAAAATTCGCGGAAAAATAGCGCCGCAGGCAAAATTTTTTGAAAAATAACTCTGTTTGCCGAAAATTGACATTAAAATTTTGTATATTCTGATTCAAATTTATTTTTTCCGCGAATTTTTTCATATTTCTGGGTAAGTAGACCAATAAACATATGGCAAAAAAAGCGCCGCAGGCGGAAATTTTTAAAAAAAATTGGAAAAACGTCAAAAATTGACCAAAATTTATCATTGAAATAAATTCTAACATTGAAATTATTGAATATTTATTGAAAATTTAATAAATTTTCGGCCCAAGGTTGGCGATAAACAATGAGACATAATACAAAGTGGGAGAAAAAAATAGCGCCGCAGGCGAAAATTTTTTGAAATATTAAGCCTGTTTGCCAAAAATACCGCTTAAAATACATTGAAAATTTACAAAAATGTGTCCAAAATTCCAATTTTTTCGGGCCGCGCCCTACCGGGCGCGGCCCAAAATTTCGAGTTTCGAGTCGAGTCGGCCGAAATTCTTCGAGTCGAGTTTCGAGTTTCGAGTCGGCGAAAAAGTCGAGTTTCGAGTTTCGAGTCTCGAGTTTCGAGTCACTCGGCACAACCCTGCTTGGAATGTGAGGGAACTTAGAACATCTACTCCCGAGCAACCCTTACTCCCGAACAACTCTTACTCCCGAACAACCCTTACTCCCGAACAACCCAATCTGACCGCTGATGGCGGTGGGCATACTGATACAGACGGGGCATACTGATGGCGGTGCGCGAAGCGATGACGAACCCAATCTCCCGCTGTGCACGCTAACCGCTTCCTAGCGAAGTGAGGGCCGCGAAGCGGCCCCACTTCGCTAGTTCATACTATCTTGAATTGAGTTTTGCGAAGGGATCCTGGGTTTACAAAAGTTGGAGTCTCGAAACCCAAAAGTTCCAGGACTAAAACCCATAAGTTCTAGGAATTTTCTATATTTTCGTTTATTTGCTAAATCATACATTAGGGAGTATTCGAAAGGTAAGTTATATTTTCGCGAACTATAGAATCTCAACTCAAGTTGCATTCCAGACTATCGCTAATTTACGATTTTGCAAATAAGCGAAAAACTTTTCATAATCCTGGAACTTTTGGGCCCCTCCCCCATCTGATAGAAGAGGGTGTCCCGACGAAAATTGGGACATCCTCTACATGCATCTTTAAAATCCACGCATGCCATTTTTATGATCCGTTAATCTGCAAACTAACTGGCCATATTTTTTCGTTATGGCTAACCTTTTAAAGCTAAACATTTCGTCTATTGGGTTTTGAATATGCCGGGGTCACTTCAACTACCAAATTTAAAATTTTGATATTTTAGCGTGAATAATTTCAGCTGGGACCAACCTCCAATTTGCAAAACCATTTCCAACAAGAGCGGAGCTTGGATTGGTCATCATTAGCCATAATTTGCCGAAAAAATAAATAAAATTAATTGGTATAAATGGAATAAAGATAGAATTTTCTCTTTATTCTTCTTCGCGCAGTACAAAACGAATAACAAATTATATTCACGGTACAGTCGAGTCTCTAATTAACGCGGATTTTCACAAAGAAGAAAAATAGAAAGACAATGTTCTTTGTGAAATTCCGCGTTAAATAGAGACTCGAATGTTAAAGCGTCTGAAAAGACACTTTCTCTAACAAAGGAAATAGTGTGCAAACAAAGGAGACGCAGTGTTTAAGCTTGAGAACAAAAGGAAACCCGCGTTAATTAGAGACTCGACTGTATTTTATTTCTCATATTAGCGGACTGTTTTGTCCCATCAGAAAGTCGCACCTAGGTTTCGTTTCGAGAGAGAGATGTCCTCTTAAAAAACTTTCATTTTCGGGCATCAAATGTTACACTTTTTAGCCATACACGAAAATAAACAAGCCAAGATAATTTATATTGATCAAAGACAGCAGAAAAATTTTGGGAGTTATACTTTGCGGAGGAAACAACTCAAATTGCAAACCGGCTACCCAACTCAAAGAATTGATTAACACTCATTAACACACACAAAGAGGACTGGAGCAATTAGGAATTTTCAAACTACAATGAAATTGTTGAGACTACATTGTAGTTAGGAAAATGTGTGTCTGTCGATTACATTGCGTTTCACAAATCACAGTGTAGTTTCGATATTTGTACACAGTACTGAGCACCGCGTTCCTACGTATGACGTCTGAGACATTTTTTCTTCACTATGTGAGTAATTATACTCAAGGTGAAAATTGTTTAGCATTAACAATCATACCAGATGACCCCTGGACCTGGAATACCACGACCTCGTGAGAATGGATCCTGAATGTGAAGTCATATTCGGACTCAGCCCATCCGAAAACTCCGAGGTGGAAAAAATTCAGCCCTGTTTTGGTTGCCGATTTGGTTTCAAAAATGCAATTTTTGGGTAAAAAGTGGCATTTTTTTCAAAAATACACCAAGCGTAAAAAGCAGATGTCCGGAATAGATGTAGGAATCGATTGCACACTTTCACTCTCTAACTAGGTTAAGTTGTTTGCCTCAGTTTGGATCAGTTTAAGCTATTAATCAAAACTTAAGCTTAAGATTTAAGAAAGTATCATTAAAGTTGTATCGCGCTACAACTCAGGGACGTCCCTAGGAAAAGCTAAAAATGAGGAGGAGAAAGAAGAAGAGGAGAACATAGTGTTCTCGAGTTCTACCCATTAGAAGGTCGGAAGGGCGGTTCCCTTTCCCCCTCACTATACTCTCTCGCCTCAAAAAGGTTAGAGACGCGCAAAAATTGCGCCAAAATAGGGACATTAGCAGTCAAAAAACCGGGGACATTAGCAGGCTAAGCCTAAGCCTAAACAGTCCCTTGGGTTGGGTTGCCCGCCTAAGGGGTTGGGTTGTTCGCCTAAGGCGTTAGGAGTCGATTTAGGGCCTGTTGGCACGTGAAATAGTTTCACGTGCCATCAGGCCGGGGTGGACACTAGCAGGCTAATCCATTAGCAGTCAAAAATTTAACACAGAGAAAAGCCCATTAGCAGGCTTTTATTCTCTGCTGGCCTGTCTTTTCTACACTCCGACCTTCTAGTGTCCTTTTCCCGTGTTCTCTGGAGAACACTTGCGATGAAATCGCAAACACCTGTAAAATATAGAGTTGAGCTGTGTAAAGCATAACTCATAATTTGATTTTCTCTACTGGGGCGATAGCTATCAAGTGTATGATTCTTGTGACAAGAAATGTTTTTATGTCTATTTACACAGTGGTTTCACTCTTTCATCACAAGAAAATGAAAAGACTGACAAGAACAATGGTGCAGCAGAGAAAGCGATTGATTCATACGCACAAAGGATAGACTATTCTTTGTGCGTATGAATCAATGGCTTTCTCTGCTGCAGCATTGTTCTTGTCAGTCTTTTCATTTTCTTGTGATGAGAGTGTGAAACCACTGTGTAAATAGACATAAAAACATTTCTTGTCACAAGAATCATACACTTGATAGCTACCGCCCCTGGATTCGATTTCTGTTTATTTTTCAAAAATTAGCTCTTTTACTCGTTTCTGCTCATTGATTAATCTCTCAATTATTACATTGCAGTAATATTGAAATTTGCTGTAATGAAAGACTCCATATGAAAGAATCGTAATGCATCTTTTTATGAGTCACCGGGGCATTCTGTTGTACCAGGTGGCGAACTAATTCCGCGGAAAAAGATCGTTATCTATTTTTTAAATTTTGAATTTTGCCGCTCGTTGGCGTTTCGTTTCCCTTATATTTTTTAGCAAACGGAAGTGAGGTAAAGCAGTCTCGATGCTTTTTAAGGTGTTTAAGATGATATTGAGATAGCTAAATATGTGACATAATCATAATAAAGCTGACATAAAGCCAAAAATGCATTGAAATCAAAGTAAAATGTATTCAAACCATCGACAAATCAATCATTTTGAGGATATTTTTATGCCGCTTATCAGTATTGGCTTTATGTCAGCTTTATTATGATTATGCCACATATTTAGCTATCTCAATATCATCTTAAACATCTTAAAAAGCATCGAGACTGCTTTACCTCACTTCCGTTTGCTAAAAAATATAAGGGAAACGAAACGCCAACGAGCGGCAAAATTCAAAATTTAAAAAATAGATAACGATCTTTTTCCGCGGAATTAGTTCGCCACCTGGTACACTTTGCAATAAGAATGATGTTTACTAAGATGTTTACCAACTTTTTGCTTATCATTCTTTCTGATCAGCACAAACGACATATTCCTCCGTCCTTTCCAATCTGGTGCATAATCCGGTGATCTAAAACCGTGGTGTGATAAACATTTACGTATTAAAATTGGACACTCGATTAACTGAAAAAGCGACACGCCCTTCACTTCTTGTAAATAGCATAAACCATTCCTCATGAACCTTATCTCTAAAATAAAGATTATTTACATAACACTTTATATCATATTTTTAGTTATAGATATGCGCACATTTTCTATTTTTCCACCAGATGCTTATAAGTTTACATATTACATCTTCATATTACTTGATACATTTTCACCAACCAAATCAACATCCGGTAAATTTTATAGAGGTCACAGACAGGCAAATAATTTTCACTGGTCCACGTTTGTCTGATTTTTAGCCAAATTGAGGCTTAACGAGGCCATTTTGCAACGATATTATCAATGAACCGTAGAAAACGGTTTTGCCACAAATTTGTTTCGGGAATGCACCGAGTCACTCGAAACATGACGCGAAATGTTTATCGATTTGCGTAATACTGATCTGATGATCCTCCCTTTTAAATAAAATTTGAGTGCAATGAAGAAATCTTTGGAGACATTGGCTTTATCGATGGGGTACTTGAGGCTCTCCACCGTGCATCACAACGATATAGCACACATTTGAATTGGCGCGCTTTTTGAACATCATTCACCTTTGTATTATTAGTAATAAACGGAAACGATGCTCAATAAACGCACCAATTCAACAATTTAGCCCAAAACAGGGTCTTTGTTTTTTATAGAAAAATACTTGCAAGCCATTTTTCTAAACTGCAGGTATTATCTCCTGTTTAAAACAACTGGGGAACGTTGGGAGTTACATCCTTCCTGATCTCGCTAAGAAAAGGCCCTAGCCAGATGTCTAAATCAGTATGCCCTCATGTGGCACGCTCAAGTGAGCGTTGACTAAACTCACAATTCCTACCAAAATGACAACAACCTGTTGTTTAGTATCATTCTACGGCTACATGGACGTTTGTAAGTACGATATGTGCTACTCTGTGAAAAGCATAAACTTCTCATACGACATCGAAACTGATAATGTTACAATGGACAGTTCTGTGCCCGTTCCATACTTCGCGCAAGAAATTTTACCACCGGCAAAAATATTGTTATTAAATGACACTGGATACCATGCCACAGTGTTTGGCGACAAATAGTAAGTTTTGTATTGTGCAGGCATAGAACCGGACCAAGGTATGATCTATCGATATGCGCTATCAAAACAGGGTACATCAGCACAAAAATGGGTGTTTTATCCTAGTTATTCATTAATTCACAATAGGTTTTCCGAAATTTGGAAAAAATAGTGTAAAACGCCCATTTTTTGTAGCGATCGGGTCCCTCTAAGTTGATAGGTGTCCGTCCGTGTTCCGCCCGCAATAGAATAACCCACTTTTTGGGGGTCCCGGACCCCAAACTCGCGAGTACCCCCCCAAAACCCATGATTTTAGGGGGGTTATCAATGTCAGATTTGGGGTTGACATACGTGAAAACGTGACATCCGTGTGTCACGTGTGTCACGTAAAAGGGCAACTTCCCCCGCCCCTCACCGTTTTCGGTGATCTTGGTGTCAAACGATAGCCCTGAGCCTATGGGTTCCGGAAAACCAGGTCCCGGCGCACAGATCGGCTTCTAGAAGGTTCTAGAAGCCGGAGGGCATTTGGCTGGAAATGGGCCTATCTGGCCGCGCCCCTCACCGTTTGGGGCGATTTTGGTGTCAGGAGATAGCCCTCGAGATGGGCTTGCAGGAAAACCAGGTCCCGGCGCACAGATCGGCTTCTAGAAGGTTCTAGAAGCCCGGAGGGCATTTGGCTGGAAATGGGCCTATCTGGCCGCGCCCCTCACCGTTTGGGGCGATTTTGGTATCAGGAGATAGCCCTCGAGATGGGCTTGCAGGAAAACCAGGTCCCGGCGCACAGATCGGCTTCTAGAAGGTTCTAGAAGCCCGGAGGGCATTTGGCTGGAAATGGGCCTATCTGGCCGCGCCCCTCACCGTTTGGGGCGATTTTGGTGTCAGGAGATAGCCCTCGAGATGGGCTTGCAGGAAAACCAGGTCCCGGCGCACAGATCGGCTTCTAGAAGGTTCTAGAAGCCCGGAGGGCATTTGGCGGGAAATGGAGCTATCTCACCGCGCCCCTCACCGTTTGGGGCGATTTTGGTGTCAGGAGATAGCCCTCGAGATGGGCTTGCAGGAAAACCAGGTCCCGGCGCACAGATCGGCTTCTAGAAGGTTCTAGAAGCCCGGAGGGCATTTGGCTGGAAATGGGCCTATCTGGCCGCGCCCCTCACCGTTTGGGGCGATTTTGGTGTCAGGAGATAGCCCTCGAGATGGGCTTGCAGGAAAACCAGGTCCCGGCGCACAGATCGGCTTCTAGAAGGTTCTAGAAGCCCGGAGGGCATTTGGCGGGAAATGGAGCTATCTCACCGCGCCCCTCACCGTTTGGGGCGATTTTGGTGTCAGGAGATAGCCCTCGAGATGGGCTTGCAGGAAAACCAGGTCCCGGCGCACAGATCGGCTTCTAGAAGGTTCTAGAAGCCCGGAGGGCATTTGGCGGGAAATGGAGCTATCTCACCGCGCCCCTCACCGTTTGGGCCGATTTTGGTGTCAGGAGATAGCCTCGAGATGGCTGTCAGGAAAACCAGGTCCGGGCGCACAGTTCGGCTTCTAGAAGGTTCTAGAAGCCCCGAGGGCATTTGGCTGGAAATGGAGCTATCTCACCGCGCCCCTCACCGTTTGGGGCGATTTTGGTGTCAATCGTTAGGTCTCGACCTGGGCCTTCAGAAAAAGTCGATTGGTACCGGTCTCGCCGACAACTTTTGCGAGTACCGGGATTTATGGCTTCCGGAAATCCGGAAAATCCTGGATGACCAAGGGCGCCGCCATGCGGCGAAGCCGCTGGGTGGTCCTATGGAATATACTCTATTTTGATAGCGTAGATCGTTCCCCGGTCCGGTGGGGTAGGAAGACAGTAAAAAGAGAAAAATTATGAAGTTCAAATTTTCTTTTCCCGCGCACCGGCCTGGTATTGTGTTTGTTCCAAATTGATTATAGCATATACCTTATTTCCTCCAATAGAAGCCCCATCCTCCACCGATAGAAGCTTCTCCTGCAATAGAAGCTCTTTCCACCAATAGACCCCTCTAGATGGACATTGAAAATATAAGGCCCGGGTCTTATATTGGAGGAAATACGGTGTCTTTATCAATCTTGGTTTATCTAGCACGGGAACCGGTAAAAATCCCCCCCCCCGGTAAAAATCCCCCCCGCGGCCATTTTTTGGCATAACTTTTTACTGGAACATTCTAGAAGGATGAGTAATAGCTTAAATCAAAGCTAAGACTCTGGGCTACAAATCGGTATATTACTCGCCGCATCTCGATTCATGATCTCGAGATTTAATTATTTTTGTCTCAAAATTTCAACTTTTTTTTGCAAATTCGAGAATTTGAGACAAAAATAATTAAATCTCAAGAATCTTGAATCGAGATGCGGCAAGTAATATACCGATTTGTAGCCCAGAGTCTTAGCTTTAATTTAAGCTATTACTCATCCTTCTAGAAGGTTCCAGTAAAAAGTTATGCCAAAAAAGGCCGCGGGGGGATTTTTACCGGGGGGGATTTTTACCTACACTCTCTAGCACCGCATGAGTTGAAGCCAGCTCGAGAACATCGATTTTTTAGCCGATTTGTTGGTAACTCTGCTCAAATTCGATTCGAATTTTTGAAGATATTCCTTCTTTTCAAACACAAGACATTTCACATATAATTTCAGCCTGTTTGTGGAAAGCATCGATCATGAAGCTGATTCATCAATATTCGGACTCAAATTCCAATCACATGGCACGAGAATGTTTGTAAACGGAGAAGAACTGCCCTTTAACGAAACCCAATGGAATTGCTCAATTGTTCCTAAGCAAACTTGGACGTTTTGTGTTTGCAAAGTGCATGGCCACGTGGTGGAATTCTGTTCAAGGCAGAACACAACGAGATTTAATCCGGCTTTCAGCGCTTATG
>JAKKPZ010001004.1:0-10962 GCA_022814885.1 Ditylenchus destructor | reverse complement strand
TCAGGACACATTTTCCAGACACCTTTAATATAGAATTTTTCATTAATTCCTATTCAGAAATTTCGATCAGTTTCTTTCATTCGAAATGACATTCCAATGATCACGGCCTCCTTATATGGTAACGATGAAACACTGAGCTTTCTGGAATTGGACCCGAATGTATTGAAACTCAAATCAGAGGATTCAAATGGCGCTGATGTGTACATAATTTCCCGTGGGGACAATCGAATGCAAATTGAAATTCTCGAAGAATACGAACAGGGCATTCATGGATATCCGGGCATCAGTAATAGGCATCGTAAATATCACGACAATGGGCGAATCGAGGAATTTCAAAAACTGGAAGTTTACATACAAGTGAATGCACTTTAAGTACATTATTGCAGTCTCGACTTGTTGTATTCAAATATTTAATCTTTTTCAATATGCTATTCACATGTTTTCAATATTTAACATGGAATACATTTTACGAATGGTTCCACACACTACGAAATTTTGCGAAATGAAGTTAACAGTTTTCAAATGAAGGAGTTCATTACTTTTTTGTTTCCGTCTCGATAAAAATTTGTATCGAACAAAGAAGATGACTGTTTATTTCACGAATTATTAAACAGTTTGATCAATATGTCGAGTCAACCCATAAATTACCAAACAAGAGAAAGCCGAATAGACGCCGCCAAATATAGAAGGTAATCCGGGAATCTCGAAATTTCGCGCACCTGATATCTTGAAAAATCTGATAGGTTCCAGCTAAGCTTTAAGATTTTGCTTGGCTCGTCGAGAGTTATCGATTAGGTTATTACACGGACGGAACCATGCACGGCTAAGAAAGTTGCAGGTGCGCGAAGCCCGGGACTACCGGCAAATCCGTTATATCCGCGGATATAAACGTTATATAACTCCGCTGATATTCGTCGGACCCGGGGGAGCGGGCCATTGCTCTTAGATTTTTATGTCTGTTATTTTGAGCTATGACTCATCCGGATCCATAATGGATTCCTTAATTCGTGTCATGTTCCGTGGCCCCTGATATGGGGGTCACTAAAACAAAAATTGAAGAAAACTCAATGTCTAAGGTAGTAAAGTGCAAGAACTTTGCCATTTATTATTAAAAAAAGATCTCGACCTAAGGTTTATTAAAACTTGAGAACAGGTATTTTAAAATTCAGTGGAAAATCACAAAAATCGATTCGTATAAACGATTCGCGTAAACGTGAACGATAATTAAAGAGGACAAAATTTTTAACATTATGGAGTAAACCAGAGGTTATTTCGCCAACTTTTGTGAATTCCATAGACAGCCGGAGACAAAAATTAGCCAATTTTGACCAAAATTTATCGAAATTTGGCTCCGGATAGCTATGAAATTCAGAAACCTGTCGAAATAACCTTGAATTTTTGCCATAATGTTTAAAATTTTGTCCTCTTTAATTATCATATAATTATCATATACACTTACGCAAGAATTGAAATTGGTTGAAAATTTTGTGGATTTCCGGAGGCACAACTCGTCAAAATCGAAAAAATCAGCATTCTCGGGCCATGTCAATGACATCAATGAAATTTGTCCAGTTACTCAATCCAGTAATTAAGTTTATTTTTTAAATTTGAGATTAAAACTTTCAAAAGACACCCTGTATATGGATGTGCCTAAGACTAAGTCTTGCTTTAGCCCCAGGTTGTTCGAGCCGCAAGCCTAAATCCTGGTTTGGCGCCTTATAAGGGTTGTCAAATTCCATGGAGAAGACAAACAAAACTGGACAATTAATCCTTGTTGTTACGAAAAAACATAAAAATCAGCAGAAAGCATATTTTTCCCTTGTCGCTTGCAGTCATCGAAAGTGGTTAATTCCACGAAAAAGCAACAAAAACAGGCACATAATGGAAAAATAACCGAAAATTTGAATTCTAGGCAACAAACTACCCTGAGAAGGTACTTTTGTGGTAAATTTAGGTACTTTTTATAGGTTTTTCAAAATTACTATGGCAGTACCAGTTACACTTGGGGGAGTTAGAGTTATGGGAGTTAGGGTTGGGGGGAGTTACACTTGGGGGTTTTGGGTAAAATTCCCAACCCTAACTCCCCCAACTATAACCCCCCCCCCCCAAGTTCCCCCCAAAGTGTAACTCCCCCAAATGCGTTTACCCCTTTATGACCATTACTTTTGATTCAGATAATGAAGATCTAAAAAAGGCAATTAACATACAGTTACCTGAAGAAGAAACTATTTAACAGCAAACTAATTTTCGACCTGATATGGTTGCAAGAACTTTTGAGCTAGTGCTCGGACGAAATCGAAATTCGATCGAATTTCGATTTCGAATTTCGAAAACTGAAAATTGCTCAATACCGAAATTTTCGAAATTCGATTTCGAATACCGATTTTCAGATCGGTCGAATTTCGACCCAGAAATTTGAACGAAATTCGATTCAAAATTTTACCAAATTTTCGACAAATATTCAAATTTTTCAATGTCTATTTTTGTATATGTTACGGCTAAAGCTGGAAATCGGTTAATCCTAGGATTAACCGGTTAAAGCTGGTAATTCTAGCTTTAACCAATTTCGCCGGTTAAAGCTAGCATTACCAGCTTTAACCGACAAAATTGGTTAAAGCTAGAATTACCAGCTTTAACCGGTTAATCCTGGGATTAACCGATTTCCAGCTTTAGCCGTAACATATACAGGCCAGTTTTTATAAGATTTTTTGCCTGCGGCGCTCATTTTCATTTTCGGTATTCGAAATCGAATTTCGAAAATTTCGGTATTGGCCAATTTTCAATTTTCGGTTTTCGAAATCGAAATTCGATTTCGATTTTTCGATATTCGACGGAATTTTTTTCGAAATTCGAAATTTTCTCCTGATCGACATTTTTTTTCATTTTTGTTCAAATTTTTACCTATTTTTTCAAACTTTTTGGCCATTTTTGATGGTTTTGATCATTTTTACGTGTTGTTGTTCAATTTTACGTGTTTTTGTTCACTTTTAAAGTTTTTTATCCATTTTCTCGTGTATGGTTCATATCTGAAAAGTAAGGACTGATTCGTCCTGAAGCGATCTTGCCAGAGAGGACATAGAAAAATAGAGAACGAGAGATTGTTAGAGGCAGAGAAAAAGACAAAAAGAGAGAGACAATGTAAAGAGATAAGATAAGGAAAAATCGGTCCTTACTTTTCAGATATGAACCATATTTGTTCCTTTTTTTCGACTTTTGTTTTTGTTCATTTTTTCCGATTTTAGGCGATTTTCCAAATTTTTGAATGTATTTCTAAAAAATTTAAAAACTGTCCTGGATAATCGTTCTAGTTGGGACCGATTTCAACTAAGAAAATTTCGGAAAATTACCGGAAAATTTGTAAAATTCATAAAAAATTGGATTTTGGGCGTCACGCGGAGAAAAAAATTGGACGTTTCAAAGGGCATTTCCATACATTTTTAGGGACCAGAGTTGCACGAAATTGCGGATTGTTGTTTTAACCGAAATCCGCAATCTTTAAGCACCCCTAAGAATGTCTTCTTGCGCGCCCTATTGGGCACGGCCGGGCAAAAAATTTAAAAAATTTTGCCTCAACATAGAAAATTTTCAAAGGAAATTTTCTCCAACTACACAAAATTTTCGCCTGCGGCGCGATTTTATCCACAAGTTTTTACTGTAATTGTAGATAGCGGCGCAATTTAGGTACAGTAATAGGCACTGTACCTTTTCATAGGCACATGAAATACTAGAACCGGACATAGCGCCGCAGGTGAAAATTTTTGAAAAATTTTGTGAGGTTGGAGATAATTTCCTTTGAAAATTTGCGGCAAATTGCGGCAATTTTGGCCTTGCGGATAGAATTACCAGCTTTAACCGGTTAATCCTGGGATTAACCGATTTCCAGCTTTAGCCGTAACATATACAGGCCAGTTTTTATAAGATTTTTTGCCTGCGGCGCTCATTTTCCTTCCATTTTTCATTATAAATCTTTTTATTCTAATCATTTTTCTAAAATTTCGGCTTGCGGCTCTTTCATAGTTATTTATTTGCCCTCATAGCTTTCTACTCACTTCCTTCTAATCGACCGAAAATATGGCATAGCTGAGCTAAAGCAAGAATTTTGAGCTACACTCAACCTTCGATATAAGAAAGCTCCGTTCAGAACTTTCGATAGCGTTACTAAGAAAACACACAAAAATTTTTTTGTATAACCAACCGTCCCTAGCAGTGTTTTACGCAATCGGGATTCCACAATCCGCAATAAAATTATCCGCAAGTCCAAAATTGCCGCAAATTTTCAAAGGAAATTATCTCCAACCTCACAAAATTTTTCAAAAATTTTCGCCTGCGGCGCTGTGTCCGGTTCTAGTATTTCATGTGCCTATGAAAAGGTACAGTGCCTATTACTGTACCTAAATTGCGCCGCTATCTACAATTAGAGGTCGGCCGATACCGATATATCGCCGATAATATCGGTTATATCGGTATCGGTATCGGTTTTTCAATTTTTCGAAAATATCGGTTCGACCGATATATCGGTATCGGTATCGGTAAAACAGGCCACCGATACCGATATTTTTATATCGGTATCGGTTCGAAAATTTTACGAGAATATCGGAAAATAGTCAGAATTTTCATTGAAATTTTTACCAAACTAGCCATATTTTTTACAAAAATTTCGCCTGCGGCGCTATTTTGGTTAATATTTTGGTCAATATTTTGTGAAATTTTGGCCAAAATTTTAATTTTTTACCATTTCACCAATTGCAGATTTGTGATTAGTGCATCGAAGTAACCCGGAAGACGCGGAAAATATTTGCGACTTAAAAATGGCCGAAACCGAGACCGAATTTTATAAGAGAAAAAAACACACAAACATCAAAAAATTGTTCCACATTTTCAAAAAATCAATTTTTTTGGCAAAACCCATGGTTTTGGTCCCCATGGTCAAAAAAATTTAATTTTTTCGGATTTTTCGGAAAACATGTTTTTAGGGGTATTTTGATGCGCTGATTCCGAATCTGCTATTGGTTTTTTCGTATCGCGCCAAAAATGACCATTTTTGGGCCATTTTTGACCAAAAATGGCCATTTTTTGAAGAAAATAGCGGTTTTCTCAATTTTCGTGGCGGGATCACCTAAAATCTGACCGCATCGAAAAACCCCTATATAGGTGAAATCAGCAAAATTCCGGATTCTCGATTTTCCGGTTAGAAACCCCGGGCCAACAGAAACAGTAAAAATTGATCAAAATTGCGAAAAAATGAACAAAAACATGACTAAATTCTAAAAAATGAACAAAAACATGAAAAAATAACCTAAAAGTGCAAAAGAATGAACTAAAACCCGAAAAAATGACAAAATAAGGGCAAAAATGCAAATTTTTTGACAAATTTGACTCATTTTTGGTAAAATTTGAAAATATCGGTAAAAATCGATACCGATATATCGGTATCGGTTCTTCAATTTTCTGAAAATATCGGTTCGACCGATATATCGGTATTGGTAAAACGGTTTGGCCGACCTCTATCTACAATTACAGTAAAAACTTGTGGATAAAATCGCGCCGCGGGCGAAAATTTTGTGTAGTTGGAGAAAATTTCCTTTGAAAATTTTCTATGTTGAGGCAAAATTTTTTAAATTTTTTGCCCGGCCGTGCCCAATAGGGCGCGCCCGAAGACATTCTTAGGGGTGCTTAAAGATTGCGGATTTCGGTTAAAACAACAATCCGCAATTGCGTGCAACTCTGGTCCCTAAAAATGTATGGAAATGCCCTTTGAAACGTCCAATTTTTTTCTCCGCATGACGCCCAAAATCCAATTTTTTTATGAATTTTACAAATTTTCCGGTAATTTTCCGAAATTTTTTTAGTTGAAATCGGTCCCAACTAGAACGCTTATCCAGGACAGTTTTAAAATTTTTTAGAAATACATTCAAGTTTGGAAAATCGCCTAAAATCGGAAAAAATGAACAAAAACAAAAGTCGAAAAAAGGAACAAATATGGTTCATATCTGAAAAGTAAGGACCGATTTTTCCTTATCTTATCTCTTTACATTGTCTCTCTCTTTTTGTCTTTTTCTCTGCCTCTAACAATCTCTCGTTCTCTATTTTTCTATGTCCTCTCTGGCAAGATCGCTTCAGGACGAATCAGTCCTTACTTTTCAGATATGAACCATACACGAGAAAATGGATAAAAAACTTTAAAAGTGAACAAAAACACGTAAAATTGAACAACAACACGTAAAAATGATCAAAACCATCAAAAAATGGCCAAAAAGTTTGAAAAAATAGGTAAAAATTTGAACAAAAATGAAAAAAATGTCGATCAGGAGAAAATTTCGAATTTCGAAAAAAATTTCGTCGAATTTCGAAAAATCGAAATCGAATTTCGATTTCGAAAACCGAAAATTGAAAATTGGCCAATACCGAAATTTTCGAAATTCGATTTCGAATACCGAAAATGAAAATTTCCGCCCTCTACTTTGAGCTCATATATAGCCATTTTATTGAGCTGATATGGAAGAATGAGGATAATGGAAAACCAACTTTTGGGGAAATGGCCTGTTACAGAGTAGTTAATGAATGGCAAATAATATAAACTAGCTTGGGAGAGCCGCTTCGCGGCTCTAGAGAGCCGCCCGCCCCCGCTAGGAAGCGGTTAGCGTGCATCAGCGGCGCTTCGCACACCGCCATCAGCGCTCAGAGTTGGGTTGTTCGGGAGTATATGCTCTAAGTTCCCTCACATTCCAAGGGAGAGGGTCGGGCGCTCCGCGCCCGACCACAGGACTCCAGCGTGTATCAGTGTGCAATTTACAGAGAAAAAGGTGTATCAAGAATGCCCTCCCCAAAAACTGGGGACAAAAACCTTAGACTTTCTCTATCAACATATGGATGCCAAATTATAAATCTAGTGGTAAATTATCTCATGACAATTTTTGTAAAGTGATAGCTTGAGATAAAGATGAATCTCTCCCTTGAAAGCGGCGCTTCTATGGTTTTACGCCCCCCAAAATATCAATAGGGTCCCCCTATTGATTTTTTTGTACAAATTTTATTTTTTGGAAACATTCACATAATAAACCATAGGGGGGACCCTATTGACTTTTTTTCGACAGATTTTTCAGAAAAATGATTTTTCATACCATAGGGTCCCCCCTATTGATTTTTTTGTACAAAATTTTCTAAAAATTATTTTTTGTATAAAAAACCATAGGGGGGACCCTATTGATTTTTTTGAGATTTTTCAAAAAAATTATTTTTCATACCATAGGGTCCCCCTTATGGTTTTTTATGCAAAAAAATTATATTTAGAAAATTTTGTACAAAAAAATCAATAGGGGGGACCCTATTGATATTTTGGGGGGTGGAAAACCATAGAAGCTTTGTTCCAGTAGTCCAGATCCAATAATGCATATTTCATTTGTTCGACAAAGAAGTGCTTGCCTATTTGATTTATTTATCTATACTGGTTGTTTTGAAATTTAGCATAGGAAATCTCTAGACATAAAATTAGCTAGACGGCGCACACAACGTCTGCTATCTTCTGAAAGCGACGCATTTGGTATGAATCATATGATAATGCTGGTGCTGTTCACTCAAATGAAAGCTTTAAAAGTGGCAGGCACTGCTCTTTTTTCAATCTTTCGAGTCTTTGCAAAAATATTTACACCAACCGACTTTTAAATCCATTGATTTCGAAATTTTATTTCTTTTCATTTTGTTGATCATTTGGCAGTACCATATTTGCACGCAAACATATAGATTCATCTTACTTCCTCTCTGCCAGTAAAGATTCTCGTTATGACGAAATTATTGAATGACAGCCATGTTTTAATTCTTTAACTTAGCGCCCATTTGCTAATTATCTGTATAAACACATCAGTATAAACAAACATAATTATCAGCACAAACCAAAGTTTGTGTTTGCTTCTCTTTCTGATGGGCGAATTCCATTTCTAACAAGGCGTGAAATTTTGTTAGAAAATTATTCCTTCGTAAAAAACTCGTCTGATTCAAAAAGTTACTCTGTTCTATACATATTTGTTTGATATGGGTTTCAATTTTATCTCATCCTCTTCAAAAATATTTTCCACAGTCAAAAATTTGTTGATTCAGAAAATTTTAGAACTTAGAAAATTTTTGTGATTGTTTCTTTTCATGTGTCCAGGCTGGAAATTTCCTCATTCTCATAATTACGATTGGCGCTGACCTCCTTTCATTTATTGATATTTCACCGCTATTTCTGGTACCATGAATGCAATAATTGGAGTATAAGTAGGTTTTTTAGAAAATGAATCTCGAATGCTACGTGTGTACTGCCAGAAAAGTCGCTACTTCTTTCCACTGTCTGGATGATCTTCAGGCTCACTTATATAAGAATCACGACGATGGGCCTGCGGATGTGTTCCAGTTTGTGTGTCAGAATTGCAAACTCATGTTTGCAACCGAGTATCGTCTCTTGAAACACGAAGAAACATGTGGCCGGGATTCACGAAGTGTCGAGGTAATTATAAAATTATAAACTCGTGTTTATGGAAAAGGATTTGGCCCAAAACTTTGCTTCCCGGACGATTTTGGTCCTTTAAAGCATTTGAAATAATTTCAGGAACCAAGACAGGTTAGACAGTTATAGATGTCTACTATACTATCCTGACAATTTTTGCTGGTTTCACCGTCCGGTATTTGATCTTGAAAAAATTTCAAGCTAATTACGGTTGTAAAATATTTCCGAAATACCTCAACGCAAAAGTGACATTTTCTGCGTCCGTCCGTAACATTTTTCCCGTGCATAACGTTTTGATGGTTGGTGTACATTATGGAAAACAGACCTTGAGGTCCAGAAATCCGTTTTTGAGTGATATGAGTCATCAAAGTTGCATGAGGGCATGATATATCTCACGATTTACCTTAGTCAAGGCCGAGTGATAGCTCAAACAAGTCCTTGTAAACGGAGAAATATAGAATTAAAAAGAATATAGAATTAAAAAACGTGTTTTTAGGCATTTCGAAAGCGATGAAATGTTGTTAAACATTTTATAACCAAATGTTGATTTTTATCCTTAACCGCATAAAGGGGAGCTGCAAATATAGCTGGCGCATTACTCGTACACACGGTTCACAAAATAATGTTGCGAACGAACTACTTCCAATCTTTTAGTAGGATACTTAGTTTCTATTAGGGATCGGCGCGCTCTCGTCGCATTTTTGGCGAATATCGGCAATTTTTCAAATTTTTTAAAGGAAGTTGGAAAATCTAAAGAAACGTTAACCTAGATAATTTAGTTGTCTAAAAAGGAGCAAAAAATCCCCATGTCACATTGTAAAGAACAGAGAAAAATCAATTCTCCCAACATACATATTTGGTTAGAGAAAAAATCGAGATTTTGCTATTCGAGCTTTTTTAAATAACGTTGTTATTTTGTTGCAAACCGAGAATGTCCCAAATCAAAAGTTGTGTAACTTCGGCTGCTCTACCATTCTGTCAAAAAAAGTTTTCAACTTCGATGGAAAAAACATCTACTTTTTCCAAAAGCTCGGTTTAAAGCTCGGCTGTATAATAACCGAGAAGAATTCCAATTTTCCGTTCAATGCAATAGCCAAACGTGATAAATTTACGTACTGTCTAATGTAATTGTATCATTAAAACCCAACCCTTCCCGGATCCAAGCGGCGCGAAGCGCCGCTCCCGGACCCTTATTTTAGCGCTATCGAAGGGAAGAGAACTCGATAAGCACTATAAAACTGATAAGCACAAAAACGACGTTTACATATTCAAGCCCGTAAGTTGAAAGTTTGAGATAAAAACTACCGTAATACCTGTAATTGCTCCCCTCCCTATAATTACTCCCCCCTGTATGGATTTTCACTCCCTGGTTCGACTCCGCTCGGAGCCCTTGCCACTTTAACCGAAACTGAGTGCATATTCGTGTAGATCTCATCGAGATAAGTATGTTTAGATAGTTTAAAAAATATTTCATACACAAAAACTTGGAGAAAAATGTCTTCGAAATTTGAAGCGGCTTCGAAATTTGGTGTTTGAAAAATTACTCCCCCGGAGGAGTAATTACAGGGAATACGGTATCGCACAGCCCTGTATCGGGCCGGCATCCAGTTTTCCCACCGCTGTAATACTAGTTAGGGGATATTGTATTTATAATGAGTAGAATTGAATATTTGAGAAGAATTCCAATTTTCCGTTCAATGCAATAGCCAAACGTGATAAATTTACGTACTGTCTAATGTAATTGTATCATTAAAATCTAATTTAAAACAGAAATGAATCAGAAGTATTTTCTTAGGATCCGAAGGAATTGCTCAACAAAATGTCGTTTCTAGAGGAGTTGGCAGCAATTTGCGACAGATGAAACAAGCTAGGACAAATCTGGTTTGGATTTTAAATTTTTCTTTTAGAACTATATTGGTTAATTATTATGTTGTTTAAACGTATTTTTGTCTGAATGCATGTTAAAGTTAGACATTGGTAACAAATAATGCGTAGGGGGTTGGCTTAGCAAAGGTGTGGCACCCCACTCTTGGAATCTTAGGGCTGAATTTTAAGCCTAAATCTAAAAACCCCAAAAAAATGCTGAAGACAAAGTTGAGGTGTATGTGGCCTGTAATAACGGTTTCACCCTTTCTAAGGAGCAAATCCAGGCCCGCCTCAAGAAGCACTACGATCTCGAAGTGTG
Organism: Ditylenchus destructor; assembly: GCA_022814885.1. Lineage (NCBI taxonomy): Eukaryota > Metazoa > Nematoda > Chromadorea > Rhabditida > Anguinidae > Ditylenchus > Ditylenchus destructor. Next base: position 295 of record JAKKPZ010001004.1, on the reverse strand, counting down.
GGTGAAGGATGGAACACTCACAATGTCGGCCCATCAGAAGAGCGATTATTTGGATTGGCAACAGCAGTTAAACATAGGCTTTAAAGTGTATGTTCATCAAAAAGTTTCAACTGATTTGCTAGGGGTGTGCAATGTGTACCTTTGTGAACCTTTGTGAACCCTCTCCAATGTGAACCTCAATGTGAACCTTTTACAATACAAGGCGGTTCTCATGTGAACCATGTAGGTTCACATGAGAACCACTGGTTAGCATGTGAACCCTGAAGGTTCACATGAGAACCACAGGTTCTCATGT